>JAVTVY010044002.1:0-20922 GCA_036873755.1 Hanleya hanleyi | reverse complement strand
GAACAATTACTATATTTTACGTATACAAGGTAATTTCAATAATACAAACAAGTCAATTCAATTCTTTTTATTGCTCGACTCAATTTACCTGGATACTTAGCAATGAGAGTCCACTGATTTGTTTAGCTGTAGCTGAGTTCCTACATAAAGTGTCTATCTTCCCAAGTGACACCAGCAGTAAGCAAAACAAAATATAAACCATGGTACTTGTATATTACATGATATATTGTTTAGTGGTATGTATCTCGGATATGGGGAGGGAGTCAGCAAAATGAGGGGTGGGCTGTTTTGATAGGTAATGTTGGAATTTTTGTAATGTTTTCATTGTTGACTCCTTGCGGGCGCTTTGATTAGCATAAATAAAGTTCTATTCTATTCTATTCTCTCACATATAGAGTATGGCAAATACCATAATAATAACAAAATAATATAAAAGACAATGGATACAGAGATAAAATTATATTGCATAAATTCCTGCGGGAAATAGAAAGTACACATATAAGAGAATATTGTCTTGACGTAAAAAGTTTGGACATTTCATATTTACGGAGATATGGATTTTTATAACTGAGCCGGTTTTTCGTGTAAACCATCGCAGCGAAAAGGGAAACGGCTGTCATCTTCGTTTTGCTATGTCACAAAAAGTGCCCGAATTACTTATTCCTAAATGATTTCATGACGAATCCAACTAAGGTTAGCAAGTATACATATTTTACAATATTGTCAATAACTGTGAGCACATAAGACGTTCTGGTTGATGAGATCTGAATTTTTGAAGTTTGGCAATTTTCTGACTTCGAGCTTCGAATACCCGCCGCCATATTTGTTGGAAGCCGGTTTTTCGTTTGTCATGATGGAAAATCATTAATTAATCATATTTTGAGATATATTTCTCAAGACAACCTTCTATTCATTGAAAATATAATTGTTCAGGCTTACATTGCTAATTCGGTTGCTGCCTTTGAGGTAATATTTTTCCTTAGATCGGCAGTTGTTTCCGCCCATGCGATGAGAAAATAGGCCTGATTTCGCACGTAGTTTTCGTGCACACGTCTCGCACAAGTTCTCGCAATAAGGCCTGTACGAAAATTTGAGAGCGGCCAACATGAGTTTGTGTGTGATAGAAGGATAGCCTACGTTTATTTCGCCTACATCCATTGAAATTCACACCGACATTATCGGTTTTGGCCAAGACACGGTCTCGGTGGAAACTGCGTTGTTGATATTTCGGTCATGACGTCATCATTTGTTCAAATTTACCGGGAACCCCCTTATATGGTTTTAGCAACAGTTACGTAGCGTAGGGTGGCATATATTATCTTTGGGTTGGCCTGGTTATTTTTTTAGCATGTTTTTTATCGTGGTAGTACCACGTTAATTCAAATGAACAAATGAATTATTCCAACCATACAACTCTGGTTGAAGTTAACATCTTTATAAAGCAACAACATGGTCGTGGCTCAATGGAAATGCATTGAGCTGTTGATCGAGAACACCTGGGTTCGAGTCCCACCTGCGCAGACTTTTTTCTCTCCCCTTATTATTTTTTATTTTATTATCTTGCAGGAAACAATTTGCGTCCAGTGTTGAAGCTGTCCTGGAACGCCGCTATGAGATTCTTTTGCATACCAGCTGATTGAAACAAACTACAATTTCTCAAATAATTTTCCCTATGTTTACATCGTTTGTACGCTATCATTTGTCAAATCATTTGAATACCTGCATTTGACAATAAAACGGAGAAAAAAAATAAAAAATAAATAAATAAAAAATAATAAATAAATAATAATAATAATAATAAAAAAAATAAAAAAATAAAAAATCGGCGAGTAGTAGACGAAGGGAAAATTGGGAAGTACTGACCATGCCCCAGAATACTTCATATGCATATCACGGCTTTAAGGCCTATGTAAGATGTAATCTACTTCACAGTTTAGTAGTATAAAAAGCGCAAGTCCTATTGACCTTGCCCCTCCAAAGAAATAAAATCGGCTCTATTTCATGTATTTTACAGGAGTATATACGCAGGTCACGTGGGTTGCGACGTCACTTCCGGGTTTTCACTAAAAACTACCTCCAAACATAGAAGAGTTCCAATTTTTTCCCTTAGACGTCCGTATGTTCATCCTCCAAACCCACAAGAGTTCCAATGTTCAACCGCCGGGGTGTTTTCCACTGGCCTGGCCCGCCCCAGCACGCAGCGCGCGCGCGCGTCATCACGCGTCATCCCCGGCAGTGCGCACGCGCGGATCAAAAGGTCACCTGTCAAACGGTCTCCCTTTCGGCAAGGTTCGGAGAATACAAAGAACTTATAGTCATAATCTATACGTGTTGGACGAGTCTCTTCACTCACCGTATACACGTACCTCAATGAAATGCCCGCTCCAAATCTAGACCAAATACACGTACTTGGTCTGTGGGCTGATTTCATTGGCTCTCTATTTTTTACTATAGTGCGCTTGCATTCTAACCTTGATGGGTGATATTTTGGCCCCATCCTACACCACTGATTTCAGTTTGACTGAATCTTCAGATGCATTATGAATAAAACACACAAGACAGGGGTTTTTTTATTTTTTTTTTTTTTTTATTCAGTGAACAACAACAACGTGAGAACAACCACGTGAAAACTGAAGCCCAGAACAAGGGGCTTGTAATTAATTCAAGCCCAGAACAGCGGGCGTATGTTCATTGAAAGAATTCAAGCCCAGAACGGGACTTGAAATGATGGGCGGCCCAGTCATAGACGAGTACATCGCGGTCCTCGGCCTGGGGGTACTCGTCAAACATCTGTACGATGGTAGATAAGGGTCTTCCCGGCATCGATGGTACAGGTAAAACAAGCAATATTGTCCGCACACGCCACTGGTCAGGCTTTGCAACGTTTGACTGTTCCAACACCACGTCTCTGTGCCCTGATCCATGAAGTCTGTTAAATCGGGATGGAGGGGTGGCAGGCCGTACGGGTCAAAGTATTCGCCCTGCTGTTCTGTCAAGTACACGGCCACCCAGTGTTCACCGGATCGATCCAACGGGTCCGTGTTGAGAACGTAAGCAGCAGGATACATACGGTCTAATGGAAACACATCTCGGGCGAACACCCCTTGAAATACCATACGTGTCTCTGGGTCATTCTCCAGCACGGTGGTTATCTGGTCTGTATCCATGTTAGGTGGAGAAGTCACACAGGACGTTGCGCGCCTTGTCCACTTGAATGATGTTGTCAAACTGGGCGTAGCAGATCACATTGACGGTGGTCGCCAGGGCTCGTGCAAAGTGGATTTCCAACCGTAAGTTGCCTTGCTTGGCCAGGGCCAGCTGATGGTCGTTCTCTAAGGTGGGGGTTAGATTGAAACAGAACAACGTGTATCCGTTCGCGTAGTCCTCCCGACTGACCATATTCCCTTCGTCCTGGTTGATTTGACCGGTGGCTGTAAACAGGCTCTGATAGGCTCGAATGAAATTCCTCCGCCCAAAGTTCGGTGTTAAGGCCGTGGCTGGCACCTGTTGTCCATCCACATGCAGGGCCACAAAATTGATGCTGAAATGTTGAAAGTCAAACGGATTCTCTGGGTAGGCTCCGCTGAAACTGGTATTTTCCACACAGGCCAGGATCAATCGCTTGGGTAGTTCCCCCAGGAACAGGTTTTCTTTGTTGGCGCCTATATTTCCAGCAGGCACAGAGAACACTTTGGTGTGTACACGTCGGATAGGGTACTGGGCTGGTTTTGTTTCCAAGGCTTTCATGTGTCCCAATTGAACGGCTGGATTCGGTTTCACTTTTCGGACATACAGGACTGCGTCTTGGATGACAATCTTATAGTCCGCTGCATGCCCTCTACGTTAGTGGCCATCAAGGCGAAGGTCGGAGGCGCCCGTATCAGTCGGATTTTGATGGGGATCTTGTTCAAGAGGTACCGGTCTTGCATGAACATGTCTGCATGCAGTCGACCCATCATATCCACCGAGGCACTGTTCGCAGTGAAAGCCTGCCGTTTGTTATATCCCCCATTGTCCACCGTGTCCATGTGCTCGGGCGTGTCCTTGTAGAATAAAGCGGTTGTCAGCTGAGATTTTTTAGCCTCTCGGCCATACGACAACAGGGTCTCGATGTAGGCTCGATAGGGGTACGTGTTGGTGGAGTCACTGATGAGTTTGTCGCTAAGAAAAATATCCACCTGCTGAAACATCGAGTGCAGCCAGAGATTCGTCGGGCCCACCGTTGCTTGGTCAGCGATTCTGGTGCCAGCTCCATTGACCACCTTGGCTTTCACATACAAGTAGGTATGGGGCTATGCTAAATCCACATAGGCCGTATCCGCATTACTGATGGTGAACTCGATGGGTCCGGTTTCGTTGATGCTGGAGAGCGGGAGATGCTCCACCCATAATCCTTGTTCGACACTGGTCTGTGTGGGCGGTACGGTCCACAAATCAAATTCACTGTTGGTGGAGGGGCAGGACTCGGCGTGGATCAAGGACATGTTTTAAGAAAAGATATCCTTTGTCTTCTTCGATGTGCGTCGTCGCTGGGTCGGTCGTCGACTGGTGCGTGGTCTCGGTGGGGCAGCTCTCTTATTCCCTACGGTGCGTTGTGCTTTGGCCACCAAGACGCCTCCCGCTTCTTTGGCCCGTCGTTTCAAGGCTTGTCGGGGTGCCGTACCCCCAAGACATCACCGGCCACTTGCAGTCCACTGCGTACCGCTTGTTTGCCGATTGCTTTCACCCCACGCGTCACCAAGGGCAGGAACGTTTTCACAATGCTGCCGAGTATGTTCCCCAGACCATGTCCTCGTTGCATACGTGCACCGCTAAATACCGGAAAGCCACCCCCGGCCTGTTGGGCATAATAGTCGGCATAGCTGCGTGCATCGCACTCGTAAGGTACTTTCATTATGCAAAGTGGGGAGCACGTGCTTGTTGAAAATGAAGTGTCAGCACCACTTTTCCTCGTTCGAATGCCACCGGTCGTCCCGTGTCATCTCTTATATCCACCGTGATCGTGTTGATGTCAGTTTGTCGTACGGGCAAGTAGAGCATGTGGGTGAAACTGTGGGTGACTTGACCTCCATACGTCTTTTTAATGGGGACCACCCGTAACAGAGGTGTGTTGATATCGCCCACGATGTGGTTGTCCACCACGTCCGAGTAGACGTAGAGTCCGTACATACCCGACTTCATATCCATCGGCATCTCGTCATGGTGTTCGGTGGGACCAGCGAACGTCTTTAGATCGAAACCCAGCATTTGCTGTAGGATAGGACTTAGTACGACACTCGCCTTGCCGGAGACGATAAGCTGTGCCTTGTCGTTGTGTGCGTTGTAATCGAAGTCCACGTGATTCTTGAAGGGATAGGCTTTGATGGGTCTTGAAGTATTCGTCACCCCCCGTAGCGCCTTATAATGCATCAGTCTTGACAGCCCACCGATGAACTCTTTGGGGGTATCGTAGTGGCCTTCGGGCAGGGTGAGTCGGGTGTTTTTGCCTTCGTAGGTCACCTCGTACCACACTTCATTGGCTCGCACGTTGTACCACGAGTAAGGGTATTGGATATCCACGAGGCCGCATTCCCACCGGCCAGGTAAATGTAACGGTTGCGGTAACTGGGTGACGTACTTGGCCACGGTGTTGTCAGGAAACACATCCAGCGAACTGTTACTGGGTAGGGTCAGGTAAAACATGGCGACTGAGCTGTCCTGCTGCTGCTGTTGGTTTTAATAGGTGTTCCAGGCCTTGGGCGGTTGTGTCCGGCGTCGTGTTCGTCGCGTTGACTTGCTACGTGTCACGGCTCTGGAGATGTGGGGTGTCCTGATCGAGGGTGGTTTTTTAAAGGTCTGAAAAGAAGGTGCCCGTTGTGATGGTGGTGGAGTTTGGGGGGTGACTCCGGTTCCCAGTCGGCTTCCCAAGAAGGTTGTGGTGAGAGTCGTGGTGCACGACTCGGCGATTGCTGGGTTTGCTGCATAAAGGCCCAGCGGTGGGGGTTCCCCACCAATTCCTGTGGTACATGCATGTCTTTCAAGCCTTGAGCGAAGACCTCCCATCCTCGAGGATCGGTGTGCGATCTGCGTTGACGCATCAGATCATTCACTAAATCCGTCATGTGGGTGCCGGGGACCACCTGATTCTGTACCAGGAGTTCGCCTTTATCATTCCAAGTCATGTTAGGATTCTGTTTCATCCGTTGTAATACCAGGCCAGCTTGTTTCTTGAACGATGCAGGTACACTCTTCAGCACTTCGTCTTCTACCCACTGTGGGGCTGTGGGGGCTACCCCAGGTAATGGCGGCTGTTGGAACGGTGCTGAGGTCGGCGGTCTGTCACGTGGTGGTGGTGGTGGTGGTGGTGGTGGTGCTGTTGCTGGGGTAGAGAGGGTTTTGTATTGGTCCATGAACGTCATGTACCGCTGAAGCGTCTCATTGTACCGTTGTACTTTCTCACTGTCGCTTAACCCCGGTCTCTGTAAGATCTGTTGCATCTCTCCATCGAGGGTGTTTATGGTCTTCACTGTAGGTGGCACAGGGTAGGGCGATTGGAGGTTTTGAAGCAACCGTGGTTCGACGAGGACCATTTTTTTCGTGTGGTTCATTGTCGGCCGAAGAGTCCACCCAATACTGGACCCAGCACGGAAGCGGCCAACGGTGCTAAGATGGCCCCGAGAAAGCCGTCTTTCTGTAACACCTTTTTCTTTTGTGTTTGTGGGACCCGCTTATGGACTAGGGTTCGGAGACCTGTCTTATGCTTGGCCAACTTGGTCTTCTGAGCCGGAGTCAGTGGTACGTTGCCTTTTAACAGATTGTACCCGATCTCGCACAGACAGCGTACAAGGTCAGGGTCCGCACCGCGTACAATGGTTCGGACCAACTCGGGTGGGGCCGTCTTCAATACACGGAGCGTGGGAGCGTGCTTCCGTACTCGCGCAGACATCCTGTACAACTAATGCCAGAACCCACAACTCTGCCCTTTTTATCCACCTCACAGACAAAGTCAACCCTGCTGTGGTATTCATTCTTTTTATTATCTCCATCATCAAACACACACACATCCCAGCTGAGGGCGCCACTGTGGGTGTGTTTACATTATTTTTGCAAGTACACGTGGTGGGTGTCTCCGGGAAAGATGCCGGTCCGTAGTCGAAGGTGGTCGGGGGTGGCTTGCTTGAGGTCGAAGAGCATATACCCGTGCTGAGGGGTTGTGGCATCTTTAAAGGCTTCCAACGCAAACGGTGTGCGGCCGGGATATATCTGTCTCGCCAGGTGCAGCAGTTGAGTGGTATCTCTCGGGTTTTTGAAGACCACCAGGTAGTGGGCATTTAAGCTGATGTTCCGATGTTCTTTCTTTTTACTGAACAGATTCTGCACAATGTAGATGATGCTGAGCCGTCGATGGTGGCTGCCTTTGGTAAAGAGTTGGGTGACCCGCGCATCCGTCTCCGCCATGAGATCATCCAGAACCACCAAGGTGTCGGGTTCCAAATCGGCCATGTTGGGTAGGCCTTCCACGAACGTGATGTGGGGCATTGCTGCATACGCTGCCTGTCATTCTCCGTAACACCACACGACTCGGACAATAGGTGGGGTGATCATGCTGTCGGCGTGTTGAAGGAGCTTCCGGACGAAGTGCGTTTTGCCGGAGCCCGTCGGTCCTGCGATGAGACACGTGAAGGGATGCTGCCACCGTGGGTCCATGGTTCGACGTGTATCCGTTGTCGTGGTAACCCGCTCTTGTAAATTTCGTATGAGTGAACTGGAGTGGTGGTGGGTACAACGTCGGTTGTCGTTGTCTGTTCACGTTCAGGGATGATGATGGTGGTGATGGGTAAAACGTCGGTGGTCGTTGTCTGTTCACTGTGAGGGATGAAATCCGGTGGGTCTTGAGACGTAGTGGGTGTTCTTGGTTTAGGTGTAGAGCTCGACGTGGCTTGTACACGGGGTGTGGTGGTGGTGGTGGTGACTGGGCTCGATACGACTGGTGCTCTCTGTAGACCAGTTTCGCTGATGGCTGGTGTTCTCAGTTGGTTAAGTTACGTGCTGACATAGGCTACGTCGTAAAACACACCTCCGTACAACAAACTCAGCAGGGTTAGCACTATCACCCCAAAGACCACTTGCGCTTTGCGCGTTTTGCGAGACGCTGTCTTCAGAGGCAGCTGGTGTTGGTCCATAGCACTGTGGTCGGACGTGGAATGAAGGAGGACGGCAGTGGTGTCTGGCTTTATAGTCGTTTCACCTGGTTGGCAGCGACCCAGGAATTGAAGGAACTGGGCCAACCTTGCCATTTCACGAAATGAAACAGTTTGCCATGTCGACGTTCCGTTTTCAAAATCTGCTCCACCGTGTAGTAGTCTTGCTGTGTTTTTACGACAGGCTGTAATTCCGTCTCGTAAAACGTCCCTAGCAACGGTTCCCCTTGAAGATCTTCCAGTTCATAGACTCGCCGCTGTCGGGGTAGGCGCCGTTTAATCAGGAAGTGCTCATCGCTCCAGTTGGGCAAGTAACTTTTCTCGAACTTGCCCTTGACTTTACTGATCCGTACAGGGTCCCCGACCTTGTACACCGCCTTCGTCGTTCGCTGCGATGGCCTGGGGTACAACACACGCCGGACTTGGGCTTCATTGCGTTGGGTCACGGTAATGGGGGCTCTCTCTATACTCCGATGATAGGCTCGATTGTAACCCCTCACCAGTTTCGGGAGAACATCGATGTACCGCCTTGTATTCTTGTAGGTGAAATATTTATACATACGGCCTTTGAATGTCCTGTTGAACCTTTCCACCACGGAAGCCTTGGTCTCGTTGTACGTATGGAAGAAAAACACCTTCTGGGCTTTCAGAAACTGTTGGAACGGTCTGTTGAGGAATTCCGCGCCTTCGTCGGTTTGCAAATACAAAGGTTTGCGCCCGGTCTTGAAGATGTCTTTGAACGCCGCTATGAGATTCGCCCCCGTTTTCGTCCGGATGGGTACCACCCACGCATACTTGGATAGGATATCGATGCACGTCAAGATATACCGATTCCCATCGTTGTGTTTGGCAAAGGCGCTCATATCGACCAAATCCGCTTGCCACTGGGCATCTATTCCTCCCACGATGACGCGGTTCCGTAGAAAATGGCGATGGACAGATCGATGTAAGGTATAGGTGTCTTGTTTTCTTAACCAATCTCGGACTTGGGCACGTTGTATCCCCTGGGGTTTGGCCGCTCGATAGAGAGCCGACAATGCACTATAGGCCGCCGGACTGTCGGGACTGTAGTATAAGTTATCCAACACCTTCTCCCAGCGCTTCATGGTGACACAATGATGATGGACCCTGGCTCTATCGTTTATTTATAACGGGTATATCTTGGGCCGGAGTTTCTTTCTGATTTTCTTCGTGGGCTTCCACAGTGGCCATGGTGAATGACCAGTCCAACTCGTCTGATGACCGCTTGATAAGCACTTCATCCACATCTACCACGGCATCTTCCAATGCAGACCATAGATCAGGGTGAAGGGTAAAATGCACTGTACCCCCATCTAGCCGAGCCAATTGAGCAAAGAAAGGTCCGCGTCGGATGTACACATCGTGACACAAGTGGATGAGATCGCCGTCCAGTTCACCAGACAACACCCGTTTGAATTTGGTCCAGCCCTCCCGGGACAGACGAATGTGAGCCGGGCGCGGTTGTGTAGGGTCCGCATCACAGATGTCTCCCACCTCCTCCATGATATCGACCTTATCCGCATACACGTGCAGGAAAACCTCGGGGGTCAAGCTGAAATACGCCAGTACTATATGCTCCGTCATGGTCAGTACGTGAATGGTACCAGATTTCACTGTCTCTCGTATTTATAGGGAGAACCCCGTGAGATCAAAGGATCAGGTGGTCATGTCACTGGGCTGACTGAGTCTAGCCGGGTAATCAATGGCATCGTCGTCGTCGGGTTCATGTAGTTGTTCATGGGGTTCAGCCAGCGCGTCCTCAATAGCACGAGCCCACCCCAACTGGTGTGATGATCGCTCGTCCGGTGTAAACAGCTGGTCCACAATAGGCACCACTTTCTCCAAGGCTGACCACAGATCGGGGTCTAGGGTGAAGCCTCGCGTAGGGTCTTGGTAGCGGCCCAGGCGTAGGAAGAAAGTTGCACGGTATACGTAGATGGCATTGTCTATGTGGATGAGGTTTCCGTCGAGCTCGCCGCTCAACACCCGTTTAAATTTGGTCCAGCCGTCACGAGGTAGCGTCACCGTATTCGATAAGGTCTCAGCGGGCGCCCAGCAAATATCTCCACGGTCTTCCACCAGGGTGACTTTATCTTCATAGACGTGTAACCCCACCCGGGGTGTAAGGGGCAGAATGGCTCGTAGGTCGGATGACATGCTTGCTCTAAATGTCGAACGGTGAATGACACACACTCTGTCTGTCTCTCGTATTTATGGGTAGGTCTCTCGGTGACACGGTTGACCCAATGACTAAGGGTAAATGACACACACTCTGTCTGACCCTGGTATTTATAGTGTCAATACCACAGCGCCAGGGTGAATAGGGCACAGACTAGTATGAGGCCAACCAGCCGGCGCTGGTTCCGGCGTGAGCGCTCGTGGTCCATAGCCCGAGCATCAAGGATGGCTGTCATAGTCCAGTAGTGGTGAGTGATGGCACGCCTCTCCATCGAGTGCACTCTGTGGAGGACCGCTTCTGTGAACTCGTTCAGGATCTGGCGTCGTCCCTCGTTGTCGTCGCCATCTGCAAACATGGACCGGATCACTGCTCGGTAACCCGTGAATGAATTCACCACGGTGGCATACTGTAAAATGCGAGTCGCATGGGGCTGGATCTCCGCCATGGCTCTGCAACCGTAGAAATGAAGGTGTAGGATCCAGAGGGACGTGTTTTATAGACCAGATGTAGCTCTACGGGTGTAGTCCGTGATACGTACTATTCTGATGGGTTAGTCCAAAAAAAGGGAGCAACAACAACAACACAGATTACATTTTTATTATGCGTGAACATCATAGGAATGCATGTACTGACCTGTCTGTGGGGGTTTTCCACAATGGCATATGCATCCGCGCGCTGCCGGTGATGCCGCGCACTGTCGGAGAACTCGCGCGCGCGCACGCGCTGCGGCCGGAGAACCCGCGCGCGCGCGCTGCGGTGAGGGGCCGGGGCCCGCCGGGGCCGGAAAAGTTGGAGATAGTTTTAGTGAAAACCGGAAGTGACGTGACACACTTGCGCAGACCCACCACACCACGTGAACGCCATTGTAGAGAAAAAAAAACCCCCAGTACATGACAGACACAGACAAGTCTAGACATGGCCAGAGGTCACGCCCCATTCACCCCAACCGGAAGTGACGTCACACACTTGTTCATTGGACCATTAGTGGCGCCCCTAGCTCCAAAACGACTAGCGGGACCCATACAGGGTCCAGTTTTCGACACTAGGTGACCACATCCCGACGAAATGGCCAGTTTTCGACACCGGATGTGCCGCCATCTTGAACACACGTGCCGCCATCTTGGATATGTCCCATAATGCACCGGGTACCACCACCAGCCACAAGCCGCCATCTTAAACCCACCACCACCAACCACAAGCCGCCATCTTAAACTCACCACCACCAACCACAAGTCGCCATCTTAAACCCACCACCACCAACCACAAACCGCCGCCATCTTAAACCCACCTCCACCAACCACAAACCGCCGCCATGTTAAACCCACCTCCACCAACCACAAACCGCCGCCATCTTAAACCCACCTCCACCAACCACAAACCGCCGCCATCTTAAACCTACCTCCACCAACCACAAACCGCCGCCATCTTAAACCCACCTCCACCAACCACAAACCGCCGCCATCTTAAACCCACCTCCACCAACCACAAACCGCCGCCATCTTAAACCCACCTCCACCAACCACAAACCGCCGCCATCTTAAACCCACCTCCACCAACCACAAACCGCCGCCATCTTAAACCCACCTCCACCAACCACCAAGCCGCCGCCATCTTAAACCCACCTCCACCAACCACCAAGCCGCCGCCATCTTAAACCCACCTCCACCAACCACAAACCGCCGCCATCTTAAACCCACCTCCACCAACCACCAAACCGCCGCCATCTTAAACCCACCTCCACCAACCACAAACCGCCGCCATCTTAAACCCACCTCCACCAACCACAAGCCGCCGCCATCTTAAACCCACCTCCACCAACCACAAACCGCCGCCATCTTAAACCCACCTCCACCAACCACAAGCCGCCGCCATCTTAAACCCACCTCCACCAACCACATATGACCCCATGTGACACAATACTCGCTTCTGATTGGCTGTCGCGTGACGTCACAGAGGTCATATGCAAATTTCTGAGGTCAAACGGACCCAATTTGCTCTTACATTACTACTAACGCATATACCTGGTTGAAATATGTCCTTAATCCGCGTGTGGCAAGCAGTGAATAACTGGCACTGAATCCCATTTAACCTAGCCTATAGGCAGACAACTGCGAAGTAGTGTAAAATTGAACGAACATCGCCATTTTGGCAATCTCAACGGATCGACAGGTCGCATGCCTGTGGGCAGAATTTCAAATGAAATGAACAACAGGATTGTTGAGATATTATCTCAATCTTCATAAATTAATATCCTATCAATACTTCCCAGTCGTGTTTGTTGCTATGTAGGATCTTACTGATATCAGCCCTCCAGCTTAGGGCAGCATGGTTTACCATACCATGTTTGTCTGGCACAGGAGGTAGATAGTGCCAAACAAATTAGGCTCTCTGACGATCCATTGTGATCACCAGTGTCTGTGGAGCCTAATTTTCAAAATTCGAAATTCAAATTTTTTTGTAGTTTTGGTTTAACGTGGTACCTAACCTTATTGGTCACACAGCGACGATGGCACAAACAAACATATATGCCCCAGCAAAACCCAAAGTTGGGATTTGGGTTTTGCTGGGGTATGTTTGTTTGTGTCATCGTCGCCGTGTGACCAATAAGGTTAGGTACCACGTTAAACATTCAAACAACCAACAAACCAACTTACTGATATCAATTGAATTTGGTGTTCAAAGCGACCAGGTCATGAATATTTAATATTCTTGTGGCATCACGGTCGCATTTTAACTACTTAACTTGCATTGGAGGGGGCGGGATATGGTCATCGCCCTCGCCTGGACCCAAGGTTTATGCCAAGGACCAGTCCATATTTCTACCCCGCATTATGGCACCAAACTGACGAGAGCGCGGCCACATCAGAAGATAGCTCGCAGCGTGGCGTCTGATTCGGCTGAGCCAGCCAAAATGCCCATACCGTTATATCCCCTTCAAAACACTATGAAGAGTTCTCGGGATTGGTAGACATTCGCGTTACTGCAAGTTGTTCCATCTGCTACAAGCGACATATCCAAATCGTGAAGAAGATAGGATTTAATTTTAATTAGATTGGATAATTTCTCTAATATTATATCTAAATATGTCAGAATATCGCTGCCCCTGACCCATATGACTCTGAGTGTGTTTCTGAAAAGTGATTCCTCATTTACTTTTTATGTGATCATCAACTGGGCGTATCGATTATGGCGAAATATTGGATGGATTCTGATATTGGCGACGACAATTTCGATGACTTGACAGATACTGACATCGTTGTTTACCAACTTTCTGGGTCCGGTTAGTCTCATGTTTTGCGGACACTTGGGTCGGGAGCAACTTGATGGCGCGGCTCTGGCCATCTCCGTAAGTATACCTCACAAGCTTCCGCCGTAGATATGCGCATGATTTGCATTATTCCTAAACTGTAGTACTCTCTGTTAAATCAAGATATTAACAGACAGTGTCAGCGTGCTGTTCCAGCTGCCTCCCCTCCAGCGATTGGTCATTCGACCCGCACCATTTTAAATTAATAATAACGAGCGTTCTCGTTGGATCACTATTTATAGGAGCCATCCCAATTTTCATCATCCTCGCGAGCCAGTGTATCAATCGATAGGTTACGATCGATACACTGGCTTGGTTAGTTACATTGATTGAAATTGTAGTTTAAGGGCCGCTTCCCATTCGGATTTCGCGGCCCATCAACTCAATGTTTTATTTGAATTTCGCGATACATTGCTTTGTTTTTTTAATATCTTTTCCAGCGCTAATTACATAAATAAATAAATGAATAAATAAATAAATAAATAATAAATAACAATGAGAGATTAGTAGGAGATATAAATAGAAGTAAATAAGAATCGCTATGTACAAGTTCGTAAGTCTCTTTCTGGTTTTTTTGGTTAAGTTGTACTAGTAAATATGAGTTCACTGTAGCCCTTTGTACGCACAAAGCCGTCCAGAAAAAACTTGGAGAACCATGGGCGTCTTCAGGATTTTTCGAATCGACTTCCCTAACGACGCCCTTGGGAACAGGGTGGGTTCTTCCAGAAATCTGTGCCTGTAACAATTGCTTGGAGTGTGTATTGGGGCACAGGACGGCAGGTCTACGTCCTATATTGTGTGAAAGTCAAAGGATGATATTCTGTGTTGAGGTAGCGTGTCGGTGTGGTTTAGGATTTGGTATTCTGGTTGCTTAGTTCGGTGGGGTAGCGTGTCTGGCGTGGTACAGGGTCGAGTATTCTGGACGTTCTTGTGGACCGACGATGATGATCTTCATCATGTTCATCTCCATTTGGTGCTGTTTTATAATATTTGTCGTCATCGGTGTTCTGTTTCATGGCTGGTCTTACTCGTCTGTGGTCTTCAGTGTGCTGTGCCTGTATTACAAAGAATAGAAGAGTTTGTAGTTTCTTGTTTTCTGGTGTTATTTTTTGCCACCGACTGGCACTATCGTGATCTAAGTCACACATGATCAGTAGCAATAATTAATTAGGTACTAAATATTATAAATAAAAATATTATTATAATTAAAGCCGATTGTGAATGTTTGATATAACCTCCAGTCTTCTGCCCCTGCTAGAAAACCGGACGGTTAACATTCGTTAACGAGGGTTGGAAATAAGGGAACACAATTTGGTCGGAGCTCATTATTAGGAGCTTTTAATTTGTTCAGTGAATTTGTCTATGTTATTGCTATGGCATTTTGATTGGTTAGTGCCCAAATTTGATCAGTCATTTCTGGTTAGTTACCGATGGCAGTTCTGGATATAAATATCTCGAGGGGTTTCCACTGAACCGAACCAATCAGTAAGAGCGCTAAAGCAGCTCATCAGGCCAATCCGCAGCGAGGTTTGAGTTTTGACTGGTTTGAATTTCATCGCCGGCCAGACTACCTTTGAAGGTGTGAAACCACTATTAGATTCTGTGTATAGAAGATGAAGCCAAGGATTTGAACTTCCGGTGAACCTGATTGGCCATAAAAGAGTCTCAAGATTTGCATGGTTGGTATTTTTTCTTATAAATTAATTGACTTTAAGAATTATGGAAGGAATCTGGCAACATTTTGGAGAGAAAATTTTTTCCCCATCTTCCATGACCCACCCCCAAGCTGTTTCCATGGTGATATTTGGTCACATCCGGATTTCAATGTGCTGTAGCTCAAAATCGAGCCGCTCATCAAGGGTCCAGATATCGATATTTTTTTAGGCGAACAAACCGTCCCTCTGACAAGGTAGGTCATTAGTACCAACGAAATATTGGGAACCCCTTTTTCTGGGGATGTGCCCAGCTCATTTAGTACATAAAAAGGAAGGACAATTAATAGTGGTTTCCAACCTGAAGTTAGGCTGAAATAGACATCGGGTGTCGAAGCGAAAACCGCAGGCTTCCGATACCGACGCGCTAATTCAAAACAACCGCTGGGGATGAAATGTACGGGATTGTGTAATAAACGCAACGACTCGAGAACTCATCCGAATCGCTATAAACCCTCTGTGAGGATTTTAGGATTACCTGGACTTGTGCAGATGAATCTTCATACTCAACCACGTGACTGTCTCATCTGACCCATGCCGTAGCGCGGCCTCGTTTTCGATCTCAAAATCTGCTGTTTAACTGGGAAAATTGTGTTGTTGCTGCATCAGCCAGTAACTGACCCTCGGCAGGAGGGTCCAATACTATAGGCTAGCATTATTCCCTCTCGATTTATCATCGACTCTGTTTTCGTTATTAAGTTCACCATGTACAGCATTTGTAGTAGAAAATCACAAAATGGCCCGATTCAACTTATGATGGAATTGATGTTGTAGATTAATACTTTAGACGGATTAACACCGAATAATGATGTTCAATTTAACCTCATTAAATTGTGTTAAGTAGCCTACAACCTTCATTGGTGTTGGCTAACACAATTATCACCGTTGTTCTGGCTGTGCAAAGTTACATATAGTTCGCATATAATTCTCTCAAAAGGATGTGTTCGCTTTAGATGTATATTTTTCCCTTTAGCGTCGCTCTCTGCTGCTCTATTGTCTCGCTCTGAGCAGGCCGGTATATTATGACGTAATGCTCAGGTATTCCCAAACTCTTTATCAGCCCGACAAGGCCAGTCTAATGGGAAGTTTTGGTTCATATTCTCATACAGTTACCATATATATTTTCATGAACGATTCAACTATTTACGAACAATAGTCAGTTATATTAATATATATATATTAATACACCTACTCAAAAACTGACAACTCTCTGTCAAAAGTTCTGCGAACAATAAATACGGAAGTAACTGCAAAAAAAAAAAGACGTATTGGCACAAGGGAAAGCATGCGTCACCACTTGTTGAGGATCAGTTCCTCAATAAAAAGAGAATATTTTTAAGTTGCAAAACGGGACACCTACATCAACGGAAAAATGGGAAATGGATATAGCCATATTGTAGTGACGAAACATTGAAGAACAGCTGTAACTGCTGTGAATCAGGAATTTTCCATTTTTGGCCAAGCAGGCCTTCATATTGGAAATCTTTTACATTATAACTTTTCCGTTCATAGTTACAACTTTTATCTTCCCGTTGTCCTGATACGAAATACTCTTGTCTGGAAGTTAAATATATGTCTAACAATTATTGTTTGCCCCATTGGATCGTCACAATATTCAACTATTGATCAAGTGCATGGTGTGGCTGTGTGTGCGTACAACTCTATAGTCACGAATTATAATAACATAAGCGATTAATTGCGATAGCGGTTCGTTGTCTTTATTTCACGTCACTATTGCACTTTAAAATCCAAAATCAAGATGGAAAATAAAGATAAAAATGAAAAAAAAAAAAAATGGGACTTGGAGTTTTGAACCCAAAAGTTGACGTTCCTTTGATTTTTAGTCCAACACTCTAACCATTCAACCACGAAGCAGTTACAATTTTTTGTTTGCAGTAATCATGTTCGGAATGGCGGTGAACTCCACCCCTACAGAGCATTCCAATCGTTTTCATATATTTCTATATTAAGAAAATATGACACCTTTAACCAAAACGATTTTTCGGTGTCATTTAGGATCAAACCCACCGAATATGGATATCTAAGACTCGTTTTGGTTAAAGGTGTCATATTTGGCATATGAAGGGAATTCCCTCTAGGAATAATACCAAAAATTGCAAAAACAAACAAATGCCTATTTTCTAAAACTCGTAATATTTTTTGGATAAATGTCTTGTCGGTAAAAAGTCAGAATACAGAAATTCAGTATTTTCTCTCTCAAGCTAATAACTTTTGAAGTAAACACGAGGAAATTATATTTTCGGTTTATAAACGCAACACACTAAGAAATAAAATACAGTCAAACCGAACACCTCCTTTCTTAGATTGAAAGTCCAGTCTACTAAATTCTTTGTCCCTAGTTCCAATCTCCTCAACAACTCGGAGGTTGGTGAGTAGCTATTGCACTGAGGTCAGTAGTATACACCGAGCATTTCGAGCCAACAGCGCTTCACTGCGCATGCGCAGAACCTTTTGTGACGTCACAGCGAAAAAAATGTGGCGGTATTGTGGCGGTGTGCGCATGCGTGTGGTTGGTGGTGGGATGGAGGTGGTGGGTTTAAGATGGCGGCTGTGGTTGGTGGTGGGATGGAGGTGGTGGGTTTAAGATGGCGGCTGTGGTTGGTGGTGGGATGGAGGTGGTGGGTTTAAGATGGCGGCTGTGGTTGGTGGTGGGATGGAGGTGGTGGGTTTAAGATGGCGGCTGTGGTTGGTGGTGGGATGGAGGTGGTGGGTTTAAGATGGCGGCTGTGGTTGGTGGTGGGATGGAGGTGGTGGGTTTAAGATGGCGGCATCGAGTGAGAGATCAAGGCATGTCTAGACTTGTTCTGGGTTGTACAGTTCTGCCATGCGGAGGATGGGTACTAGTATTTCGCTGACGTCCTAGTAATAAACATAATCTATAGGTGTTGTACCATGTTAATAGGATCAGTCTAGCATCTGTACCACCCTAAGGTCGAGTGTTTATTGTCCCGTGTATCTCCGCAAGAAAACAACAAACAAAATGGCGGCTCCAGGATGGTGTGGGGATGCCCTTTCCATATCACGGCGTCGACCGTAGCGCCATCTGCACACATTGACGCAAGGGAGACAACTCGTGTGGCCCAAGGATATGGAAATAGCCGTTTTGGAGCTAGGGGAGTGACTACTGGTCCAGTGGGGTCGAGTGATGTATCAATGTGAAGCCTATGTGAGGGGGCATCTGATGGGCTGAGTGTGGGCTTGAACTAGCGTCATTCTGCGCATGCGCGGTGGTCCAAGGGTATGGAAATAGACGTTTTGGGAGCTAGGGGAGTTACTACTGGTCCAGTGGGGTCGAGTGAGGTATCAAAGTGAAGCCTAGGTGAGGGGGCATCTGACTGGACTAGTGTGTTTGAAATAGCGTCATTCTGCGCATGCGCGGTGGCCCAAGGGTATGGAAATAGCCGTGTTGGGAGCTAGGTGAGTTACTACTGGTCCGATGGGGTCGAGTGAGGTATCAAAGTGAAGCCTAGGTGAGGGGGCATCTGACTGGACTAGCGGGTTTGAACTAGCGTCATTCTGCGCATGCGCGGTGGCCCAAGGGTATGGAAATAGCCGTGTTGGGAGCTAGGTGAGTTACTACTGGTCCGATGGGGTCGAGTGAGGTATCAAAGTGAAGCCTAGATGAAGGGGCATCTGAAGGAGTGGGTGTTGGGTTGAACTAGTGGCATTCTGCGCATGCGCGGTGGCCCAAGGGTATGGACATAGACGTGTTGGAGCTAGGGGAGCCCCTAATGGACCAATGGGGTCGAGTGAGGTATCAAAGTGAAGCTTAGGTGAAGGGGCATCTGATGGGTTGGGTGTGCGAAGCTCTCGTCCAATCAGAAGCGAGTATTTCAAATCCGTCCCAGAGCTCGTCCAATCAGAAGCGAGTATTTTGACCCGGTGCATTATGGGACATATCCAAGATGGCGGCACGTATGTTCAAGATGGCGGCACATCCGATGTCGAAAACTGGCCCTTTTGTCGGGATGTGGTCACCTAGTGTCGAAAACTGCACCCTGTATGGATCCCGCTAGACGTTTTGGAGCTAGGGGAGCCCTTAATGGGCCAATGGGGTCGAGTGAGGTATCAAAGTGAAGCATTCGTGAAGGGGCATCTGATGGGCTGGGTGTGGGGTTGAACTATCGGCATTCTGCGCATGCGCAGTCTGGCCGTAGTATAGAAATAGACGTGTTGGGGTGGTGGGCCCCTAGTGGGTCGATGGGATCGAGTGAGGTATCCATGTGAAGCCTAGGTGAGGGAGTTGCACTAGGGTGTCGTATCCATTCTGCTGCGCAGGTCACGTGGGGGTTGTGACGTCACTTCCGGTTTTCACTAAAACTACCTCCAAACCCAGAAGAGTTCCAACGTTCAACCCTCCGGGTGTTTTCCCGCCCCGCCCCGCCCCGCAGCGCGAGCGCGCGCGCGCGCGCGGGTTCTCCGGAAGTGCGCGCGTCATCCCCGGCAGTACCCGCGCGGACGCGGGTCAAAAGGTCAAAGGGTCACCTCCAGGTCAAACGGTCCAATGTCCAATGAGACAATGTTGCGGCATCGCTATAGTCAGAGCTTGAGCACAAAAAAGGGGATTCTAGATGAACCTGGGAAAGATGGGCAGTTCCATTTGGACCAATCAGCGGTCGGGAAAAAAGAGCCAATCAGCGGTCGAGAAAAAGAACCAATCAGCGGCCGAACAATCAGCCAATCGAATTGGGGTACTCACGGTGTGCTTTCGCTGACGTCCGCGCCTACATCTGGGTTCTTGTACACCCAGGTAATGTTTTCTGGACATGGATGGGTTACCTTTGGCTCCATTCTAGGCCACTGATTGGCTAATACGGTGTTCAAAACCAGTTTCATGCATTATGCTCATAGAACTTATAGTCATAATCTATACGTGTTGGACGAGTCTCTTCACTCACCGTATACACGTACCTCAATGAAATACCCGCTCCAAACCTAGACCAAAAACACGTACTTGGTCTGTAGGCTGATTTCATTGGCTCTCTATTTTTACTATAGTGCTCTTGCATTCTAACCTTGATGGGTTACATAGAACTTATAGTCATAAACTTAATCTATACGTGTTGAACGAGTCTCTTCACTCACCGTATACACGTACCTCAATGAAATGCCCGCTCCAAACCTAGACCAAAAACACGTACTTGGTCTGTGGGCTGATTTCATTGGCTCTCTATTTTTACTATAGTGCTCTTGCATTCTAACATTGATGGGTTACATTTTGACCCCATCCTACACCACTGATTTCAGTTTGACTGAATCTCCACATTGGGCATTGATGCATTAGGAATAAAACACACAAGACAGGGTTTTTTGGTGAGATCTCATTTTTTTTTTTATTCAGTGAACAACAACAACGTGAGAACAACCACGTGAAAACTCAAGCCCAGAACAAGGGGCTTGTAATTAACTGAAGCCCAGAACAAGGGGCTTGTAATTAACTGAAGCCCAGAACAAGGGGCTTGTAATTAACTGAAGCCCAGAACAAGGGGCTTGTACATTGAA
>JAVTVY010044001.1:0-21699 GCA_036873755.1 Hanleya hanleyi | reverse complement strand
AAATCTTGGGAGTTGAATATTTTGGAGTTGACAATCTTTGAGTTGATTATCTTGTTTTACCTTACTTGGTATCAGGCATAATGTAGATGCCAGATTTAAAATCCTGGCATTTGGCATTTGAATATGTGAATACATACTCCTCAATGAGTTTCTCTTGATCAGCATAGACAGACTATTGGCAAACATTTAATAAATTACCAGATTCAACAAGAAAAGTTAGTCAGACTCCTATCCGATATGCAGCCCCTACAAGATATTTTATTACACTGATTTCTATTGAATGAAATTACAGACCCCTGCTGCCAGTGATCTACGCATTTTAACAAGTTTTACAACCAATTACAAGTTTTATAGCAAAGCAGAAGATGTTAGATCTAGGTATTATGGATCAACGGAAACCCGACGTCATTACTATCAGTACTTTCATTAGCTATGCAGTCGGAATGTTTTTCGATCAGCTCAGCGGATGGTATTTTTCGTATCACCATCATAGTCATAGTACATGTACAACGATCGTTGTGTTGTCCGCATGAGAGTGCACACTCATGACCGTGTCAGTGGCAGCCCTTGAACTAGAACACGGTCGGATTGGTTGATAATAGCATATCCGTCCACGTAGAGACGTCGATCTCAAACCCGTTTCTCCTTGTGATTGACTTGGTGTCGTATGGTAAGGCAGCTGAGCTTCCAAGTCCAACCATTGTTCCGCCATGTGTTTCGTGGAACGTTGGGCCTTGAACTCCTAGCCATCGGGTAGTCCTTGTGTGTAATGACCCACCGGCATGGGTTGAGCCAAACTCGATAAGTAGAGGGCGTTAGCGTCAAAGCCTATGATTTTCTGACACAGTTTTCACCGTCAGGGATGTAGATCACATCTTTCTAGTGATACCGATAAAAAGTGATACCGGTGCCTTTCACGATCATGTTCCCTTTCAAACAGTCGAACACGTGGGCGCCTTTCTGCTCGATGAGGACTATAAGATAGCCAAATCCTAGTAGAGATCAACCTTTGTTCCTTTACGAACATGCATTCAATAAATACTCCCTCGTTTTGTCCGTTTTTTACCATCTGGCGGTCACATAATTCATCATTTTCCAACAGATGAGTATTACAGCACCGCCCTGAAATATTTGTATCTCATACCGCTCAAGCCGGGGCTAGGGGCCGTGTGTCATTCAATATGTCCACATGAAAAGCTACAATAAAAAAGTGGCTGAGATACAAATTCTCAAATGTATCACTATTGGTTCTTGTGATGTTCTAGAAATATGCAGTCAGCACAACTGATTCATTTGATGTTAATGGATGAGCATCGAGGGCGTCTGATGGAGAAACAGCCCAGACATGGGGTAAACCATCTTCACCAGCCAAGTCAACTACATCGCAAAGCTCTCTACGCTGCCTTGACATTCTTGGCTGGTGGCAGAGGAATACTGCTCTGCGCCACCTAGTGAAAGTTTTAACGATGAGCGCCTTTTTGACTCCAGGAGTTGTTTCCCTTCAATTTCAAGTCGGCCACACACGTAAGGCGAGTTGCTATCGTTCGACCTTGCAGCGCGTCCCAAAATCTGATTCAATTGATCAGATACACCGAAAGTGGCCGTGATAATGCTTCTCCTGTTTTTTATCGGCAGAATTTCCTCGCACATTCGACACAGCTCGTTCTTAGTGGGGGCCGCCAACTTGGGAAACCAACTACTACATAACGCGCATTCTGATTGGATGCAGCAAGCCGTCTCTGCATTCCACTCAACGATGAGGATTCATGTTCCAGCTTTACTAGCGAAGTACGCCAAGGCGATGTACAGAGCAACGTGATGTACGTCGACTTGGCTAGAGAAGATGGGGGTAAACATGGTAAATGCAAGATTGCCCAGAAAAAAACAACTACCTATAATGCCCGACGTCGTGCGGCTTAAATTTTCCACCAAGACAATAAACATACACATATTTGTACATGTACAAAGGGCAGGCCTCGGGGATTAGCAGTCCACCAGAGTAATCCTACCATATACAGAAAATAAATCGGAGAGACATGTAAGAGGACAACACAAATACTGTTGTAGTATACAAGGAAATCCTGGAGAGGCAGCATCCATTCAAGCTTCCAGACCTGAAGTTATGCATAGGCGGTATTGTTTATCGCTTATGCTTTAAAGTATTATAGAAGAGCGCTTGCGATGGCAGCTCGGTCTCGTCCAGACGACTCAGGGGAAACCTGGAGGTATAAGGAAAGCAGCCTGTGCTCTCGACGCATCCGTATGCGTTCGCCCATTGGTCATAGCTGTAATTGGGTGTCAAGCAGTTCTGTATGTCTTGAAAGCGAAGGGAAGTTGTGGACAGGACGACGTGATTGTGCGTCTTCTTATGACATGCTTGATGTCCCCGGCTTTGGCGAGGTAAGGGTACAAGAATTATTTGATCACATTGAGATCGTACCGCCCAGAATTGAACCCAAGGACAGGTGAAATGGCTTAAAGATTTCAGAAAACGGAGCTAGGGTTTCTGTGCTTATGGTTTGGGTGATCTGGGACGTGGTGCAGCCTCGGTTTCGTCCTGGAACTCGTCGTCCTCGGTGTCGTCGTTCTGAGCCGATGTCTGAATAAGGGCGTCAAGTTTCACTGGGAGACTAAACAGACCGTGTCGGTCTCGAATGTGGCGATGGATCCATTGCGCTTTGGCAGACACCGTTTCCATGTGTGTCAACATGGCTTCAAAATTATAACACATCTTGAATGGTATAACCACACGACCCCTAGCATCGGTTTGAGCGATATTAGATACAGATATTTGAGAGCGATGATGCAATAGCCCTATCAAGTCATCTGATGGAAAATGATAAATCATATAACTGTTAGATACATGTAGAAGAAACGGGCCAAACGAGGGAGCATTAATATAATGCAAGGTCTTTTTCAGAATACATACCTGTGAAGCCCGACGCCGATCAAGCGCTTCTTTCTCCACCACGTTCATCCACACTGAAAAACTCATCAGGGAGCCCTTAGTAACCTCGATGAGAGTTAGGTACACCGGGAAAGTGAAATTCGTTGAATGACAGAGAGAGAATGGGAAGCCGATTTCGAAACATTTAAAACAGCAGGTGAAATCGTATAGCGAGGCGACGCTATCAGAGAATTGCCGTCATGGATGGCACTTGTTGCGAGCAGCAGGGTCGCACAGCCTGGGTCGCACAGCCTGCGTAGTAGGGTTCTTCCCCAATACCCGAACTCACGCATGAAAACAAAGACTTCCATAATGTTTGTATCAAATACCGCTCAAGCCGGTGCTAAAGGCTGTGTGGTCATGCATGTCATTCAAGATAACATGAACAGCTTCAATAAAACAGTGACTGAGATACAAATCATCACAGGGGTGACTTTTGGTTATTGTGGTGATTTTAGAAATATGTAAAATGTCAGCGAATTTGTCTGTGGGATCATATGCCGTCTTCTCAGTACTGCAGCATCATTTTCCACCATCCTTTTAATGTTGCAGAATTCTGTTGATGGACGTTTCATCCTCGAGGCTTGCCTCTGTACAAAGCATTGTGATTGTAATTTTGTGACCTGTAAACATGGTGAAGAATGAAGAGCTTGGTCGGCGTCGGGTCGCACAGGCATTTGTCCTGAATACGAACTTTCATTCTATACATCCTGCCTCGTCTGGTTAATTTTTTTTCTATCTGGCGATTGCATAGTTCATCATTTTCTAACAGATGACTTGATAGGGCTATTACATCTTCGCTGTGAAATATTTGTATATAATACCGCTCAAGCCGGTGCTAAGAGTCGTATTGTCACGCCATTCAAGATGACCATATGAACAGCTACAATAAAAGCGTGGCTGGGATACAAATTATCTCAGGGATCTCTTTCGGTTCTTGTGAGTTTTTAAAAAGATGCAGTCAATATATTTGTCTGTGGGTGATATGACTTCTTCTCAGTACGCCGACATCGTTTTTCACCATCCATCTAATGGTGCGTTTAATTCCATGGCGTGCAATATCAATACGAGAGATTGTGGAGAGCAAAAATAGCACGAATTTTCATTATATTAAAGCAAATTAGTAGAGAACATAAATGAACGAATAAATCTCTCGCCATTCCCAGTGAACAATGTACTTTGCACACACGCATTCGCCCCTTGTATTACAATACAAGAGAAAGATGTAATGTGTGCCTACAAAGGCGAAAAAAGAGGCTAACATAAGCTGATCAACAGCCCCAGAAACAATAGAAACAGCATGACCAATGTAAGCACAGTCAACGCCGGCGACAATATTGTCAACGGATGCGAGGAACATTGGGCTGGACTAGCAGATATTGTGAAAGAGTTTGATCCCGATGGCATAAAGGAATAAGGAAAGGGTGATAAGGATGACCCAAATAACTACAGACCTATCACACTGGGGAAAACTATTTACATCTATTATTAATAGCAGACTAAATGAATTTATAGAATCCAATGGTATACTTAATGAAAATCAAACAGGGTTTCGAAAAGGGTATTCGACTTCGGATAATATTTTTGTTGTATATGCCCTTGGAGAACTATTAAAAGCGAGAAAGAGGAAACTGTTTTGCACGTTTATCGATTTTGGCAAAGCATTTGATACAGTGTGGCGACATGGTCTTTGGCAAAAATTACTGAAATATAATATTTCAGGAAAAATTTTCACTGTGATTTTCAATATGTACTCTAGCATTAAATCTTGCGTATTACATAACGAACAAATGTCAGAATTCTTTCCCTGTAATATTGGAGTTCGACAAGGAGAAAATTTGTCGCCAATACATTTTTCTTTATTTATAAATTATATTGAAGATTTTCTTTTGGAAAACCACTGTTCTGGTGTCGACATGAGCGAGTTAAATGACACACTGTTTTCGTATGTTAAAATATTAGTCCGGTTGTACGCAGACGATACTATCATTATTGCCAACAACGAGAAAGATCTCCAAAATAGCCTAAATATTTTCAAAGTATATTGTGATAAGTGGGAGTTGCGTATTAACACCGCTAAAACCAAAATAGTGATATTTGGAGCCAGACTGACTGGAAAATTCAGATTTTCCATTGGAAATGATAATATAGAAATTACAAGCGTCTAGTCCGTCATTCATAATCCAGCCGTCGTCCATTAGAGAATATCCGCGTTCATAATCCAAAGACCTAGTCCATATTCCATATAACAGTATTAGCACCAAATTCAAAAAAGACAATCATAGTATACATAAACATAGGCTAGTTTCCTGCAAGAGAGAAGCGTTCAACAGTTTTCAATGATGCCAGCAAGACATCATGATGTTCCAAAAATATCAAATCCGTATCGCTGATCAGTATTCTTAATCCATAATATTCGTTGTAAAGTCGTCATCTAAAGAATGATGTAGCTCAGTCACGCTTTGATTGTGACTGTTCATATGAGTACCGTGAGGATCTTGAAGTACATGGGTTCATACGGCCCCTAGCCCCGGGTTAAGCGGAATTAGACACAAGTTACGAAACGTAGCGCCATAGATCTTGCACACTACGTTCGTATTTGACCATAGTTGACCAATTGGATTTGTATTTTCCCAAAGCAGAAGTATTATGTACTCCATGAAATCTGTTATTGACAGTGCTGGTAGAGCTCTGTTTTTACTCTGCAGCAAAATAAGAAAATATAACATACCGATAGACCTTCAGCTTCTTTTATTCGATAAAATGATTGTTCCAATCTTGCTGTATGGATGCGAGGTTTGGGGGGTAGCAAACACGAATTTAGTAGAGAAATTTCATCTGAAATTTTTACGAAAAATATTGTGTGTCAAAAGTAGTACTTCACTATACATGGTTTATGGTGAACTTGGGCGATACCCTATGAATATTTTAATCACGAAAAGAATGATTAGTTTTTGGGGTAGAATTGTTTTCGGTGCCGAAAGACCAAGTTGTCATATATTCTGTATAGACTTATGTTGTCAGATGTTGATCATAATGTATACCAACATAAGTGGATTATTTCTATTAGAAGTATATTTGAGGAAACGGGTATGAATGATATCTGGTTAAATCAGAACACACATAGTCTGAAACCCACCAAAACTAAAATAGAGCAAACATTACAGGATCAGTATTATCAGCTTTGGCTTGCCAGCTCTTCAAATTCATCAAAAGGTTCGTTATATTCAAAATTTAAAGAAAGTATTTACTTAGAGAATTATCTTTTAATTTTGGACGAAAAGCTAAGAATAGCCTTTACTAAATTCAGAACCACCGATCATAGATTTCCCATTGAGACTGGACGTTGGAGTAATATACCGAAGGGAGAGAGACTATGTGAACTCTGTAACCATAATGCGATTGGCGACGAGTACCACTATTTACTTGTTTGTCCTTTTCTTGAAGACACGAGGAAAAAATACATTAATGAGCATTATACTAGGTACCCTAATCCACAAAAACTAAGTGACCTTTGCAAAACCACATATGTACCTAAATTAGTCAAAGTTGTAAAATTCATATGGTATATTATCAGGGTATTTAATGAGAGATCACCTTAATCATTATTGTGGGTATTACAACCATAGATTAAGTATCAGTTACTCAATGCTCTTTGATATTCACTTTTGATGATGATAAAAAGGGGGGGGGGGTAATCAATTCACAGTTGTCTCCCATTGTCCATTGAATATTCCTTGTTGTGTTGTTATGAGGTATATTGAATAGAACAGCTAGGGACATTCGAAACTAATATTAATACTATTAGTAGATGTATGTAACTACTTTTTCACCTGGAATATCTACCTAATTGTTAGAATGGATGCAAATACTATTATAAAATAAGTTACTCAATGAATTACTACGGTTCTACTCTGTAAACGAATTATTAGAGGCCATCATTCTCATATACAAAGTTCCCGATGTATCTGTTATAAATTTTTCATACCAGTACTTAAGAAAAATAGATATACTCTTATCTCCGTCCTGTATTGATGTAATGGACGACTCTCCTATGCTAACTGTAAAGATATACTGCAAAATACCTGTATCTGATGTATATTTTTGACTGTTTTTGGCAAGCTGCGTCTGCCAAATATTCATGTTGTTTTCCCCATATACCTGGGTGTAAATAAACGAATATTCCTTTAGCCTGGTCTTCGATGGGAATGGTAGATATCACTTTCTTCGAATTTGACAGAAACTTGTGCAGTCGAAGTCTCGCTTCTGAGCATATGGCCTTGCTGTTCGCAATCAAGTCGATTGCCTGTTCCTCCGTTGGGAGAGATTTCAGTCCGTCGTTAACATAGAAATCTCTACGAATGAAGTTTGCGGCTTCGGATCCATACTTTATTTCATTGTCATTCGCAGCTTGTTTCAGTCCGAAATTGGAGCACCCGGGTGAATTGTCATAGTCTCCATTTTCCCACCAAAGGAAGCGAAGATAATCACGATGCTCTTCATTCACTCTAAATTGAAAGAACATCTGCTCGATGTCGCAGATCACTGCAATAGGCTCCTGACGAAATCTGCACAGAACTCCAACCAATGTGTTCGTTAGATCTGGGCCTTGGAGGAGATTATCATTGAGAGGTTGTCCTTTATACTTTGCACTGCAGTCGAACACGACGCGAATTTTCTCTGGCTTTTTAGGGTGATAAACACCGTGATGGCGTATGTACCACACATCTGTGTTCTTTTCGAGCTCCGATGAGGAAACCTTGGTAGCATAGCCACTTTGAATTATGTTTTCAACAAAGTTGACATAATCTCGTCGATACTTCTCGTCCGCTCTCAATCGTTTTTCTAGCTGACTGAGTCGATGCACGGCCATAATTCGGTTGGTATGTAGTTTGGGAGCAGACTCACGGAAGGGCAACGGCATTTCATAGTTGCTGTCGTTGCTCAAATGAATACCTTGCGTCATCTTAGACAGAAAGTTCCTGTCATCATGGGACATTGCCATGTCGTCTGATTTCCGCTCGCTGAAATCTAGTTCCATCATTTGCGCCACATCCGACGGCGTGATACTTTCCTTGATGACAGTCCTGAAGGAAACTTGTATCTGACCTGAACTTAGCGTCTTTGAAGAGATGTCGTCATTTTGAGTCCGGTTCTCCAGAACAGGCAGTGCTGAAGGAACTTCTCTGGTCAGAATTCTATGAGTCATTCCAATAGGATCCATATCCTTGGTGTCAATGCCCTCGGGATCTATAATTTCCACGATCGAAGGCTCCGGGTGTTAACTTTGCTTGGCTGCTGTCTTGGTCCAGCCGCACGACAATTTGCTTGGCTCGTTCGAGATGACGAGTAATGACCTTGGTAGTTACCGTGCGGCAATCGGCCTGTTTGGACGCTGTTACACTAGATCGTCATCGTTTCATTTTAAATTATTCAGGTTTTGGAAAATATCTTCTCTACTAAATATTCTCAAGTACCTTGTGACTTTGTTCCATAACATTATGAATGCGAATGTTACTAATTTCTTCTTCATTACCACTCTATTGATACTTTCCAGCGACATCGAAACAAATCCTGGTCCAGATTGCACCACCCACCTATCTGTTGTCCACACTACTGTTTGCGGTCTTGCTGATAAAATCCACTTGGTGGAAGCAAACCTTAGCAAATACGATATTATTGCCATTACAGAGAGCCACCTAACCTCTTCCATCTCTTCTAGCAAAATATTACTCCCCGGTTTCCAAGAACCGTGTCGTAATGATCGGAAACAGGCTTGGGGAGGCGTTTGTGTATACATCTCTCAAAGCATTGTTGCTTCAAGAAGATACGAGTACGAAACAACTGAGTTAGAGATAATCTGGTTCGAACTACATGACAATCCGCGGGCATTAATATGCACTATCTATCGCCCTCCAAATACACCGGCCGATAAATGGCAACTGTTATCAGACAACTTTGAATATGCCCGCGACTCAAACCCTGGAAAAAACATTATAGTCCTAGGTGACCTGAACGATGATCTTTTCAACCACTCGAAATATCATCTTCACGATATGATTAACTCTATTGGCCTTAACCAGTTGATAAATGAGGCAACTCGAACAGTCTCTAATTCTCTTCTTGATCCAATTATATGCAATATGCTGAATCTTGTCGTTGACAGTGGAGTTCTGGTTCCATTTTGTAGCGACCATACTCCAGTCTTTGTTATTCTAAAATCAAGGATCCCTAAACGAATTTCGTTCAAACGTAAAATCTGGAACTACGATAATTGGGACGAATTTCGGACATTTTTGAACAATGCCAACTGGGATAACTTAACGGATGATAACGACGTGGATATATGGTGCCAATGCATTACTTCAAATCTTATCAGTGCAGCTACAATAGCCATTCCCAACAAATATGTAACCATACACCCAAACGACAAACCCTGGATTACTAGCAAAGTTAAGCATGAGATGAGAGTCCGCGATAAATTGTTCAAGAAATCCAGGAAAAGTCATTTAATAGACGATATTCTGCGTTTTAAACGTCAGAGGAATTATGTAAATCCGCTTGTCCATTCTGCAAAAAATGAATTCAAAGACAAAACAGCTGAAAGGATCGAGACTGTCGAGTTGGTTCAAAATACTGGTGGAAACTAAGTAAATCTTTCCTCAAAGACAGCAACTCTAATTTTAATGATATTCCGCCTCTAAAGAGAACCGACGGCTCCTTCGCCTATGACGGTAACGAGAAGGCCGAGATCCTGAACACGTAATTCACGAACATAACTAATATTGAAGATTCAAATGCACAATTACCCCCTCTGTCTTTGCATACAGAAAACAAACTAGATGGCTTCACTGTTACTAATACCGACGTCTTCGCTATCCTTGCCAATTTGGACATCACAAAGGCAATCGGGCCTGACAAAATTAGTCCAAAATGTCTTTTTGAGGCAAAGAGTTTACTCGCTCCAATCCTTTGTCGATTTTTTAATCATTCACTTCAAACATCCAAATTTAAAACTGATTGGAAAATAGCCAATGTAACACCTTTGTTAAAAAAGGGCGACCATCATCTATCTTCTAACTACCGACCAATATCATTGCTGAGCTGTTTCAGTAAAGTCATGGAGAGGGTCGTCTTTAAGTATATTTTCCATTTTCATTAGGCACGACATAACACCTCACCAATCTGGTTTTCTTCCATCCCACTCAACTGTTACCCAGCTACTCGACATCTACTTCGATATTGCCAAGGCACTTGATGAACAAAAGAGGTTCTCTTTTTATTCTTCGATATCTCAAAGGCCTTCGATAGGGTGTGGCACCGTGGCCTACTATTGAAATTGCAGCAGTTTGGTGTTTCTGGAAGCTTACTAAAATGGTTTGAAAGCTATTTACTTAATCGCTGTCAGCGCGTCGTAATACAAGGTAGGGAATCAACTATACTACGCCTTCACGCAGGTGTTCCTCAAGGCTCCGTTCTGGGTCCCCTGTTGTTTCTATTATTCATTAATGACTTACCTGGTAATATACTGAACAACATCCGGCTGTTTGCCGACGACACGTGCCTCTATGTAATTTCTGAGAACCTGCAATCCCAGATAACATCGATTGACCACGACACGGACATTATCTCACAGTGGGCTAGAACATGGCTAGTTGATTTTAACACTGCTAAACAGTTTCTATTCTGGTCTCACTACGGCATTCTCCATCTACTTTCCCCATCTCCTTTGACAATTCGCTTCTCCGACCGTCCGCAAGTCACAAACATCTAGGAGTTACATTCAACACCAAGGGTAGTTGGCACACTCATGTAGAAAGTATAATAAATACAGCACAGAAAAAATTATCCGTATTCAAAGGACTGAAATATATCCTGAATCGAAAATGTTTAGAAATAATGTTTAAAAGCTTCATACGATCGAGTCTAGAATATTGTGATGTCGTATGGGACAATCTTAGCCAAAATTTAATATATAGATTAGAAGGCATTCAAAAGGATACATTAAGAACCATAACCGGCGTTACTTCCAGTGCCAGTCTAGAAGCCTTGTACGCAGAATCAGGGTTTGAAACATTGTCGAGGCGATGTCAAGTTCATAGACTTATTATGTTCTATCGTATCGGGACTGGTTGGCACCCAGCTTTTTGCATGACCACCTCCCTTCCACAACACATACTCGTAATCCGTACAACGTTCGTAACGCTAATTATTATACTCCTTACATGTGCCGTACCGAGCTACTTAGGGGATCCTTCTTTCCAAACACTGTTCGCGACTGGAACGCCCTCCCAGCTACTGTTCAAAGCTTGCCTTCTCTTGCAGCTTTCAAACGCAAATTACTCACTATGTCTCGGAAACCTAACCCACCTTTCTGGCATTACGTTTGTCCTCGAAAAGAGAATATTTTATTGTGTCGTCTTCGCAACGGATGCAGCAATCTTAAGACATTTGTTCGACAATTTCCTTTCTGACACGTCTCGATGTAATTGTGGACATCCAGACGAGAATGTGAGTCACTATTTCTTTAATTGTCCTATATTCCACACTCAACGTATCCTACTACAAGTTAATCTAGCAACTATTTACGATATGCCGGGTATTCCAACCTCGAAAATTCTATTATTTGGCGATCTTGACAAAGATGAGATAACAAACGTACGCATTCAGACATTTCTGGGCGATTACATTACAAAAACCAGGCGCTTTTGACTCCAAATACAATCAACCTCCATTTATCTCTTTGTATTTTCGGCGTCCAGACAGGGTCTTTCTGGTCTTAGTTCTTGTCCAGCAGTCCTGGTATTGTGACACCCCTAGCCTCCCTTTTAATACAATAGCTGAAATTTATTAATAATTTGGTCATCGATTTGGTGCTTAATGCTTAGCCTTCCCTAGTTCTTTATTTGTTATATATCAATACTTGTTATTTGGTTGATGTAAAACATACTTTTGTAGTGGGGAGACGCAATAATAAGCTGTCTTAATGCGCTCCCCTTTCATCAAGATGAATAAACTATATTTAAACCAATTTCCACAATACCCCAGCCAATGTCTGTCCTTTGACCATATGGCTCATTGTCCACAGGGGGTGTGACGTCCCGTGGCGCTAATGCTCGAGAGCAATTGTATCCGACGAGAAGACCCACTTCACATTCCTTCAATGGCATCAGTTTATCCGCAATGATCTCCAAATGAGGCCATTTTCTGGCCATTTCTGGCGTGGGAATATGGGAGCGATTAGCCGGCATTATCTCCCTTGAGTAGGCAGACAGGAGTGGAAATTTCAACGAACTGTCAAATCCACGAACCAGCAATCCACTTATTTTCTTACTGTCTACCAGTTGATCCTTAGCAAGTATAGTGGATAGCGACAGCTTCACGCTGGGACCGTCTAATTCCAAAGATTTGCAAGTGTCATCCAACACGAATGTTGTATCTGATTGAGTGTCTAATAATGCGTAGACAAGTTTCTCCTGTTCTGGTCTGTCGCGGTGAGAAACCCACACTGGTACAATGATTGAGCTCTTGCTACCATTGCCGCTACCACTCATATGACTGACACTGATATTCGAGCTCGTAGTTGTAACAACTGTATCTGGATCACATTTACTGCCAGATTTATCGGTCCATCTAGTGTCGCCATTCAGTGATGTTGGGTGTCGTTTTGAGCATGTCTTACAAGTTTTCCTGTACTTGCAAAACTTGGATCTGGACCTTGCTCCATACATCCAAAACAGAGACCCTTCTCTCGTGCAAAGTCTTTCTTGTCTTGTAAAGACTTCATGAGAAATGTTCTGCAATCATCAACTTCGTGTCCACGTTTATTGCAGTGGAGGCAGGGCTTTGCCTTATCGTCATGGTTGTTATTGTTTGTGGATTCCTTCACTTCTGTGGAGAAGGAACTAGCACCACCGGAGCGTTTCTGATAATTCCTATCACTTTTGTGTCTGTCGCCTTGGTGTGGTTTGGCATTGCCTTTCAGAGCTTGAAAGGATGTGATTGGATCGCAAGCAATATCAGCTTCCTTAGCTATAAACTGCACAAACTCGCTGAAAGGAGGAAACCTCGCGTGTTTTCCTTTCGATTCACAAACAATGCGGCCCCATCTTGGAATAAGCCAATCCGGAAGTTTGGTCAACAACTTCTGGTTTTCTCGATCATCGTTCAGCACATTGAGACTTGCGATTGTTCGCATGGCTGTATTACATTGTCGCAAAAAGTCAGCAAACTTCCGCAAAGCTATCCCATCTCGAGGACCGAATTTTGGCCATGAATCTAGTTCGTTTCGAAATGCGTTTGTTACAACGAATGGGTCACCATAACGTTGTTTCAGCAAATGCTTGGCTTCCTCGTAGGCGTCATCACTGGCGAGCAGAAAATATCCTTCCACGGCTTCTTTCGCAGCACCTCCCAGATACAGTTTTAAATAGTAGATCCTCTCCGAAGGTTGGATGCCCCTTTGTTCAATCAGGGTTTCAAAGGCAGGCTTCCAATCCGGGTACGCCAGCGGATCTCCACTAAATACGCCTGGTTCTGGTGGAGGTAGACGGCCTAGATTAATCTGCTCAGCGAACGACTTAGCAAGGTCCAGAAATTCCACCTTTTCGTCAGTCGGCATCGTGCTTTCTTGTGCGGACGGGCCAGTGGTAACTGCACCTATGTTCCTATTGCTCACATTCGTAGATATTGGGAGTGTACAAGGCAATGTAGAAGGCATCGTACATGCATGGGTCCATGTAGTCGGAGTCTGTGGTGGTGCATATCTGCTCGGACATGTCGATCTGGGCACAAATTCCATAACGTTTGGATTTTGCCCAGCCGGAGGTAACTGAGGTCGTGTCTCTTCTCGTTGCGGCTCATGATTGTCCGTATTAGAGCTTGATGATGGCGTTGCCATAGAAGTTGCCTGAATGTTGGTTACAGGAATTTCCAAATTGTCAGTCGTTTGGCCCTGAATAGATCTGACATAGTTCTCAACATATATCCGCCTCTCATTACTGAATGCAGAGGACCTGGCTGGCTCTAAGATCAAAGCGTTATTGTCCTCCTGTTCAATTCTGGTGATTGCTTCAACTTGGGCATCCGCCATACGCAGTTGAATCTGAATCCGCACCTTCTCCAATTCCGCTTGCTTCTGTGCGACCTGAATCTGCACCTTTTCTAATTCCGTTTTCTTCTGTGCGATGACCTCAATATGCTCAAGCTGAGCCCTCAAAGCTGCAGCTTCTGCAGCAGCATCTAGTTTTCTGGCTATAGTGGAAGCTTGGGACGAACGAGAGTTCCTGGACCTCATGGATGAGTGTGTCCTATTGGAGTGTGCAGAACGTATAGAGCTCGTCTCATAAGGGTCCACCTTGAGTGCATGAATACACTCACCTATGCGTTTCACTAGCTGATGATTATCTCTTTCAACCGCATTATGTATCGCACTGGCTTCACCATCTCGACTTACAGGAGACAGCACCTGAAATAGCCTCTCATACTCGTTATTTACACTGGTCATGCATGTTTCGAGCTCATCACGCACTTCTTTCAATGCGGATGTTTCAGTTGTATCAGACAGAAGTTTTTCCACCCGATTCGAGCATGTGCGCCATTTAGACATAGCAGACCTAAAGTTCTTCTCACACTGGGTGATTTGCCAGTCAAGAAATTCCTGCGTTTGCTTCTTAGCACGTGAACCAGAGATGAGATCTACCTCCCCGTCAAAGCGTGACTGAGATACACCATTCTCTAGATAATGACTTTAGAACGATTATTATGGATTAAGAATACTGATCAGCCATACGGATTTTATATATTGGAACATCATGATGTCTTGTAGGCATCATTGAAAACTGTTGACCGCTTCTCTCTTGCAGGAAACTAGCCTATGTTTATGTATACTATGATTGTCTTTTTTGAATTTGGTGCTAATACTGTTATATGGATATGGAATAGGTCTTTGGATTATGGATGCGGATATTCTTTAATGGACGACGGCTGAATTATGAATGACGTCACGGACTAGACGCTTGTATTCCCTACTATCCACGTTCGGATCTCCCGAATCTATATCTTTGCCGAGAGTGGTGTTGGACTCCATCGTAGAATGCTGACGTGTATAACCTGAGCAAATGATGTGGCTTAACTACACCTATAAACTTAACTACACTTACCCAGCAAATAGTAAGTCAAATTGTCCTATACAAAGACAAGTTCAGTTTGTTAGTTCTCAGTCAGTCAGTGACTGTCTATGTGCTCACCATGCATTGAATCGTCATCGCGAAGCGGCCTCAATATAGGCATTCACTGTACAATCCTGATCCGATGATTCTGCTGCTGAATAACTGTTAATATGAAGTCATATACCACACTTGGAACCTTCAGATGGCTTCTGATACAGTTATAGGTCAATGACAGTCAATTACCACAGAACGGACACCCGTAAGGTTTCTCCACAGTACTAACTCAATATACAACAGATGTAGAACACTGGCACGGATGAATGCCGTCTCTACACAATTAGCGCAAATAGGGAGAACATTTACCACATATAGCTCTATTGAAAGGTATCTCTAAAACACTACTGTGACAGATCGTAACTAGTACCACATGCGGCACAGCCGTACAGTTTCTCTACACTTTCTCTATACATTTATGATGTAGAAATGTAAACCACACGTAGCACATTCAAATGGTTTCTCCAGAATCGGAATGTCATTTATCTTTTGTTTTTCAAGATGTAGGGTGTGATGCATATATGTATCTCTCTTTTTCATAAATGTCAGCAGGCAAAGCATAGAGTGAAAATGTCATTTGCTTGCTCTCTGAATCTATGCAAAAATGGTGATAATGAAAAACTTTACAATGTTTTCTAGTCGAGAGAGTAGCTTCACTGGAATGAACTGTTTGTGATTTGTGAGCAATTTACTAATCGTTTATTGTCAAGTGTCTCTCGCTCGAAATGAAATGACCATTCGGTGATTATCATGCATCAAAGGAAGGAACGACAGGAAACGGTTCTTTGGTTACACAACTTCCCAGAATGCCTCCGGATGAAGTACCTCGTTGGTTCGTTACACCTTGGCACTGTAATGCAGGATGTCTTGTTCGTTGGTTACTACACCTCGGAGGGGAAATACAGATGAAGTAACTCGTTGGTTGGTTATTACACCTCGCAGGGGGAATACAGATGAAGTGACTCGTTGGTTGGTTATTACACCTCGCAGGGGGAATTTGAATGGAGTGACTCGGTGGTTGACTATCACACCTCGCAGAATGACCCAGAAAGAACTGTGCCCGTTGGGTGACGATCAAACCTCCAAGAAGAATATCGCAGGAAGATTCACAGAATATAAATTATTCTTCTGTTTGCTGTCACTTTTCGTCAGAAAGAGTTACTTCCAGTTCCCGCTACACCATAGCCTGGCACAAGCAGACGGCAGACTTCTAGAATATAGCACTTCGGAATGTTTGAGATTGGTGTCCTTGGTTCAGTATATTTGAACCACAGTGTTTTACTGTAACGGTAGCTTTGCAAGCGTTCTACCGTGATCGCAAATAGACGGAATAAATAAGTTCGACCCATCGGGTTTTTTATACAGAAGCCTTGTTTACTTCGTTTAGCTCCGTAAAACTGTAACATAAAAATGAAGATACTGTTAAAATAATGAAACTCTGTACGTTATACAATCTCAAGTTTGATAAGCGATAGTAACATGTGGAACCGTTCATCGAACAATATTTCAGTCTGTAACTAGGTCAAATTACCAAGTTCAAAAATATCAGATTAGCTGGCCTTAAATCAATATTATGAGTACGTTACTATGATAACTATGTTACTGAACATTTTAACTAAGTAAAGTATAACATAATATGTACTAACCACTTTGGGTCCTCTTAAATCCCACGAAAATGTTAGCGTTCACAAATCAGTACTTCGTTCTGAACATTTCACCAATCTACGCGCCACAAACGGTACAATATACGAATTTCCCTCCAAAACGTTAAGGGGGAAAAACTCTTGGATACCAAACACTGATTACAATAATACAATGTCAGTGAGTGACATAACAATCAAATAAACTATCGTCAATATAGTTGATCACGGATTATAGGTTGCACATTTAGGTCCGTATCGATCATGATTATTTTCTGTCAGTTTCCGATAATTTTCCTTTATACGTCCAAAACTATTGAATAAGGAGACCTTGAACGATGTCATAGCTTGTTATTTTGGTCTCATTTTTTAAGTCTATCTCAATAACATTATGTAGGGCGCAGCATGTTAAAGTGCCACGACGGCTATGAATGATCTGGAACTCACAATTGGTGTACTCTTTCTCTACTTAAAGGACTTGGTCACCCCCAAATACATATTTTGCAAATTTGAACGAAAGTTCCGGCTCAGTTTGAGTCAATATGTTGAATACTGCGCGTTAACTGACATTTAGCTTATTTGCAGGAACACGCGGTGCGTCTCCCCAGGGAAGATATGGGTCCACAGTCGATTATCGGTCGAGTTGGTCGGGATGGGTCGCTTCAGGTCGAAGAGCATATACTCGTACTGAGGGTTTGTCGCATCAAAGGCTTCCAACTCAAACTTGCGCGTTCGGGGTACATTTAAATGGCCAGTTGCAGCAGTTGAGTGGTGTCTCTCGAGATTTTGTTGCGATAAGCTTTACTTTTGCTGAACAGAGTCTACACAGTGTATTAACTCAGAAACTCCGGCTGTGATAGGTAAAAATAGGGTAAGGGGGCGTGGCATTCCTATCACATCTCAGATCGAGGGTAGATTAAAATTTGGAGATAAAATCTGATGTCGCGAAAAGCGACTTTTCGCTGACGAAAATAACGAAACGGGAGAGAAAAAATATGCCAATTTGATACAGTTTGACCGACCTAAGCTTCTTTGTCCATGTACCATCTATCATGACTGTTTTGATGCTGACAAAATGTGATCAAATTTGTGAGAAAAACCTCGATAGATTTTAACGTTTTCGCGCCTTTCTGACATCTTGTAAGGATATGACCTTCGCTATTTTCATCTCGCGAACTTTCTGATCACGTGAATAAACACACGTCGCTTATTGGTTTAAAACCGTCTTGGATCTATTTCTTGATGACGTGATCCAAAAGGTCAACCCCATTCTGCGCATGTCCCTGTAAACTGTGGAGAAAGAAACACAACGGTTTTGTTGACAAAATCCGTGTTTGATGGCAGATTCCGTCGAATTAAAGGAGTCATTAGGTGGTTGTCATAGTGCTGGAGATGCCAAATCATATTACTTATTCGATAAAATGCTTTTTGTGCCTCTGTCTCAATTCCCCACTCCGTGTGCAGTTAAAGATCTCGAGCGACTGACGTCTTATTTAGTTATTTCCATTTCAGGCTCTATCAGTCATTCAGGCTAAGGAGTCAGATTCAGCAACAACAACAACACAAATAGACTCCTTAGCCGATGTTTTCGGGCTACACAGTGTATATGATGCTAAGGCGTTTATAATGACTTCCTTTGCTAAAGCCACGAGATCATAGGCTACCACCAAGGTGTCCGGTTCCAAGTCGGTCCGTGTGGGTATTCCTTCCATAAACAGAGCATCGTCTCGTACGCTATCTGTCATTCTTCGTATCATCCCACGACTCGGGTGATGGACGGTATAATCGAGCTGTCTATGGAAGGCCAAATGTCCAAATAATCAGAAACTCACAGTTACTGAATCGAAAACCGAAGTTTTCAAACAGAAAACTTAAGTTATCAAAGAGAAAACCATGGTTTTCGAATCGAAAACTTAAGTTTACGGTCGAAAACCTAGGTTATCTACCACATAACCCCGAGTTTCTATTTCTCAACACCGAAAACCACAGTTGTCACTAGAAAACTTAAGTTATCAAACCGAAAACCTAGGTTTTCGAATTGATAACTTAAGTTTACGGTCGAAAACCTAGGTTATCCAGCAGACAACCCCGAGTTTCTCTTTCAATTTCGAGTTTCTCTTTTATTTTTGGACATTCGTGTAGAAAACTTAAGTTATCAATCGATAACTTAGGTTTTCGAATTTGCGATTGTCGTAAAGTGAAACTCGACTAACTAACTTCGAGTTTCGACATCCGGGTATTATGGGTGTCGCGCCCTTTCTCGCATGTTGACTGATTAAAACGTCAGACAGAACCACAAAATCAACATGTATTCAACAAAAGGATAACTGAGAACATTTATTCAATGTAAACTATCCTGTATTACAACACATATAAGGGAAGTGTCCGAGCCTAGTTTATACAAGCATTATCAAAGACTGGGTATTGATACTCAGAACTAGTCCTTTAATCAGTTTAATAGCTATATAGATATGCTGCAGACTGAATTGGGGAAAATAATCTAGTTGAAATTCAGCTATCCGGTCAAGCTGACTGACCGACATAAGACAGGTCAATGTAATTCACACCAGCAAAGCACATTCAGTGATATGTAGATAGCTACTTTGGCAAATACTTCGGTGACACACAAGCTGTCTCTGGGTCAACAGCGATTACTACAGACATACGGTGAATGTTATATCTGTGTGAGCAGTTTGATTCCGTATAATTAATTTCGCCACGTGGTTCTCTCTGCATTTCTGATTAGTCAACAATCGGAAAAGGCGCCAAACCCAAAGTACCCGGATATCGAAACTCTAAGTTAGAAAGTCGAGTTTCACTTCACGACAACCATCAATTCGAAAACCTAGGTTATCGATTAGAAAGTGTCCAATAAAAGAGAAACTCGGGGTTGTCTGCTAGATAACTTAGGTTTTCGACCGTAAACTTAAGTTATCAATTCGAAAACCTAGGTTTTCGGTTCGATAACTTAAGTTTTCTAATCACAACTGTGATTTTCGGTGTTGAGAAATAGAAACTCGAAGTTAAGGAAAGAGAAACTCGGGTTGTGTGGTAGATAACCTAGGTTTTCGACCGTAAACCTAAGTTTCCGATTCGAAAACCATGGTTTTCTGTTTGATAACTTAAGTTTTCTGTTTGAAAACTTAGGTTTTCGATTCAATAACTGTGAGTTTCTGATTATTTGGACATTTGGCCTTCCATAGCTGTCGGCGTGTTGAACGAGTTTCCTGACGATGTGTGTCTTGTCTGAGCCTTCAGACCCTGCATTGAGGCAGGTGAAGGAATGTTGTCACGGAGGGTCCATGGTCGGAGGTGTATCCTCTGACGGGGTAATCCGCTCTCGTAAATTTGGTAGGAATGAACCGGAATTGGTGGAGCACTGGCATGTGCTTCGAGCCATGGTTCTGTTGTCGGGGTGGTAGTGCATTCACTGTAGGTGGTCTTATTCGGGCGTAATAATCACGGCAATACTTGGTGTGGGACTCAACCGGATCTGTATACTTGAGGGCTATGTATTGATCGATGGAACCGGGAAAGGCGCCTGTGTGGGGAGGGCAGGCTCCGTAGGCCACGTCGTAAAACACAGCCCCGTACAAGATTCACAGCAGGAATAGCAGTGTCACGACAAAGCTTTGCGTGTTTTGAGCAACGTTTTGTTAAGAGGCGGTTACACTTTGTTCATAGCACTGTGTTCATGGTCAAACGTAGAATGAAAGCTGACCGGGGGGTAGTTTCTGACATTATAGCAATTTCCCCTGGTTAACTGTGGCCGAGAAATTGAATTAACTTGCCATTTCATGAAGTGGACCGTCTTGCCTCGCCGTCGTTCGTTTTTTTGCGCGTTCCACGGTGTAGTAGCCTTGCGCTGTTTCCACCAAGTGTTGTAATTCTTTCTCGCAAGAGTTTTCCAAATAAAAGCCTCCCATTTTGTACATCCGCGGTTGTCGGAATACAAAGATTTGTGACAAAGTGCTCATCGCTCAAGTTGGGGAGGTAAATCTTCTCGAACTTCTCCTTGAATTTACTGATCCGTACCGGGTCCCGATCTTGAACACATCCTTCGGCAGTGGTTATGGTTGAATGAGATATAATTACAAGCGTCTGGTCCGTCATTCATAATTCAGCCGTCGTCCATTGAAGAATATCCGCGTCCATAATCCAAAGACCTATTCCATATAACAGTTTTAGCACCAAATTCAAAAAGACAATCATAGTATACATAAACATAGGCTTGTTTGCTGGTCAAAGGTTTTCAATGATGCCGGCATCATAAGACACGCATGACTTGGGCTTCGTTTAACCCGGGGCTAGGTGCCGTATGCAGCCATGCAGGGTACTTCAAGATCCTCGTGGTGTTCATTTGAACAGTCACAATCAAAGCGTGACGCGGATACATCATTCTCCAGACAACGATTTTACAACAAAAATCATATGGATAAGAATACTGATCAGTGTTGGAACGTCATGATGTCTTGCCGGCATCATTTAAATTTGTTTACCACTTCTCTCTTGTAGGAAACTAGCCTATGTTTATGTATACTTTTGAATGTGATAGTAATGCCGTTATATGAATTAGGTATTTTGATTGTGGATGCGGAAATTATTGTATGGACGACGGCTGAATATTGAAATACTGACACATGTATCATATTCGTTGCGTTCGGTAACGGTAATGGGCGATCTGAATATTTTAACCTCGATGTTCCACCGTGTATTCTTGGCCTTAAAAGGCTTGTATATTCGGCCTTTAAACGTCCGACTGAACCCTTAGTCTCGTTGTACGTGTGAAGAAGTACACAATAAATCTGGGCTTTCAGAAACAGAAACCCTTCTTGAAAGGGTCTGTTGAGAAATTTCGCGCCTTGCAACCACTCCCGAAGATGCGCTT
>JAVTVY010044000.1:0-21724 GCA_036873755.1 Hanleya hanleyi | reverse complement strand
AAAATACACATTTCATTTTCCACTTATCATGCTTATACATGTGTTTGATTTGCACCATATTTCTGACACGTATATTTAGCCTATGGCTCAGTTGCATATTACTGAGAGTACAAGTAAAAACCTGTCTGTTCACTGACCCGTGACTTCAGCTACTGAGTTGTATAATTTCACTTTCCCTATCTTTTAACATTATTTTGAACTGGTGATAACTGGCATGCTTTTATGTATATGTACTATATTTTCCCGCTATTCAAAGAAAGTACATGTCATCATACTTGAATTCTGGGAATTTATATGTATAATAAATATGTATAAAATTTTGTCAGTTATCACCAGTTCAAAATATTCTCCTGGGTTAATAGATGGGGCAAAGTGAAAATATACCACCCAGCAGCTGATTATATGAAGTCATCGGTCAGGGAACATACAACCTCTTCTTGTTCCTTCAATAATGCGCAACTGAACCATTTCTAAAAGCAAGCAATTCTTGTGCCATAATCAGCAGCTTTTGTTTAAATGAAGAGATAATTCAAGAAAATTCTTCCGCCAAATAATAATCCCTTTCTAATTTAGGGATGAAAAAAATAAGTTTTTCCACTGTAACGGTGATAACCAAAATATTCAGCAGGAAGGATGGTAAATCTGTACCCCACACCGTCCGTCATACACCATATAACTTGCCTCCACCCAATTACAGAAATAATTCCGTTAACCCTATCTAGTATCTAGCTTGGGCGATTTAAGGTGTACCGCAGCCTGGGGGGGGGGGGCATAAAGTGCACCGCCCCCCCCCCATATATTTTCGCTATTGCTAAGGTTAGAGGGCTGAAACTTACCACACTATATCTTTGGGTCAAGCTCTACAAGAAAATGCAAAATATCCAAGATGGCCGCCATGATGACGTCACTGTGACGTCATTTTCAAAAAAGCATTTTTGGACGATTTTTCGGTCATTTTTATTTTTGTTTTTTCTTCGCAAAAACTGCATGATAAATTAGTAAAAAATAATCTGATATGAAATAAAATAAGTTTTACCCATTTTTCCGTACAGAAAAGCAAATTTTTCAAAATATGACGAAAACATCACTTTTTCTGGTACCCCACATGGCCGCCATTTTGAATTTACTCATGATCCTCTGCTCGTGAGGTTAAGGCTCAAAATGACCCCAATATGATATCCTATAACGTCACGAAGTTTCAGCTCTCCATTTTTTGGCGTTCCGGAGATACGAGCAAAAAACCAACAGGGTGGGGGAGGGAGGGGGGGGGGCAGAAAGTGCAGGTAGGGTTAAACGGTGCATCGTGTTCCGGAGTTTGCGGTTATTTTAAACGCCAACTAAACGAAACGGAAACCGAACCGATCTGGCCTGATATAACAGAAACGAAACTGAACGATAACCGAAATAATTAGCGAAACAATAACCGAAATGGAAAACTTACCAATAACCGAAACAGAAATAAAATCGTTTAACGAACCGATAACCGAGCCATTAAACCCGATAATGGAAACGGGTCTAATAATATTTTAAGTTTTACCCAAACGAAAAACAAATCAACCGATAAAAGGAAGGAAAGCCGATCCGATATACGTATACGAAACTGAATTGAAAGCATCTAAAAAAGATGCGAGGGGAAAGCACCGTTTAACCCTACCAGGCTGCACGCTTAAAACTAAAGTGTTGAAACTTACTCGTAAAGTGTTGAAATAATCCTTTAAGTGTGTCCACAGGGACAACATTTAAAGAGCAATCCCTGTGGACACACTTAAAGGGACACTTTACGAGTAAGCTTCAACACTTTAGTTTTAAGCGTGTGAGGGGAGAAGGGGGGGGGGAGATGCATCCGCCCCTACCAAGCCCTGAGCGATTTGGGGGTATGTCCCTACAAGCCTGGGGTTGGGAGATTTCTGCCCAGCCCCTCAAGATAGATGTACCGATTCGGGTATCTTCACAGAGATTTGCTGTATATCCGCATGGGGTTATTTGCCCTGTATTGGTGTGGTTTGAGAGGGAGTGGCCCCCCTTGTAAGCGTGAAATTCTGTAATAGTGGTCACGCTTGTTTTTCAAGCATCTGCATGGATGGCACGGTGGCCAATTTCGCTGGGTTGATAGTGTCGTGATACTGATCACATAAAAGCACATCTTTGACCTGCCAGGTGCCAATAACTGCCATTTACATTCAGGCTTATAATATTTACAGTATAATGCAGTATAATTGGTACTGTAATAGTTTAGTGGACTCCTGTGCTGTTTTAGTACTGTACTTTTCTTTAACAAACAAATAAAGCTGTGTAGCTACCCTGGACATGTAGCCGACTGGATAAGGACAGCTGCAGAAAAATCCTGCGCTTACGGTTATCTCCCCTGATTGAAAAAAGAACTTTGGTCGGCCAGACGTTTCGCTTATGTATTAGCCCGTAAACTATCGAGTGCCGCTTACGTTTACCATTTTATTTTGTTAATATTCACCCGGCTGAATGTATTTCGAAGACGCAAATAAAGCACACCAGCGAGTCAGTAGCTCATGTAACCCCATTAAAGAATATTGATTTACCGTCACGGTAAACCCATCCGGATGATGGTGAAATTGCAAGAACCTTCTGTGAAAATAAATTGGATTCAGCACACTATTTTATTGAAATTATATGCCCTGGTATTTGGGGCTGTAGATTGCATACTGGTGTTTCCAAAATTGATTGTCAGTATGCTTCAATTGCATTTAAGGTGATGTATGTTGCCCCCAAATATTTCGCCCCCTTTCCTTGCAGGATGGTTGGGTGGGGAGAATTTTTGAGCTTCTGACATGTATAATTTCGTACATTTGAGGCCGCTGGTTACTTGGTTATAAATTTGCCTCTTGGCTACAATTTGCCTATTGCCTTTTTAGTCCAGGCTTGTATTTTGACGCCTGCCTTTTGACTTCAAATGAGCACACGGCTGATGCCGTCCCGCTCGTGCATGATCACAACAGATCATTTTGCTTATTGGCTCGGACTTCAATAAATGTCTGGAATTACCTCTTCCTAATGCCATCGCCAAACAATAAGCTGTCGGTAAGTCGACTCTAATGTCTTTGATAAGCCTGAGTAAGCAGCGTTGAGCTCGGTCAATACTTGGATGGGTGACCGGGTGCTGTACTGGCTGGGCTGATCAGTGTCCAGAATAATAGGAACTGTGGACACTCTCGTGTTCTGGCACATGTAGGCACAGTCGTGATATGACTGAAACAATGTTGAAAACGACGTTAAATCCTACTCACTCGCTCACTAATAAGTCTGAGTCGCAGTGAACACTCGATGGCACATTTAGGTTTCCGATCATTTCAGAAATATTTCACGTTTCAAAATGTCTGCTGTTTGAGCGAAGCCGAAATGGAGACTGCATTGTTATACCTTACTTCAGTTTACGAAATAAAATCCAAATCCAGTACTGCCATATGATTGAAGTCCAAATCCTGAACTGCCATATGGTTGAATTCTACATTCAGGTGTCATATGGTTGAATTTCAGGTAACATATATTTACAAACTCATGCAACTTGAACTCACATGGACGCTCATGATAAGATATTCATCAGGATAATGAATGGAAACATAACATATATGCATAAACATAATGTATGACGACAGTTTAGGAAAATAATATTGCACTTGTACGTTTAAAATGTTTCCTTATATTTTGCAACTAAGACAATAATTCCCTAAGCTCAACTGTCTTCATGTACAGTTGCAGCTTTTATAGCTACTCACTTATCAATATTAGCTAGGAACATAGTTCAGTAAGAAAAGGATACCATAGGGAAAATCGTTCAAAGCGTATCATATAGGTGACAAACCAGTAGCGTTGATCCCGCTTGTTCACACCAAATATCTCTGCATCGAACGGTGTATTGTCCAGACGAGAAAACAGATTCTTATACATTTGTTGTACAGTACACTGATGGGTGTAAATTGTTTTTCGTGTAGAGGTAGGTAAACAATTGTAATTTGGAATGAACCCAAAGTTCTGATTTTATAGACACCGATTAATGAAGCATTGCATATCCTGTGTTTTCATATCACTCCTGATTTCGCGAAGGTAGTATTTATCAACACAGCGTTGACAAATGTAGAACAGGCATGACTTGTTTTCTTTCATCAATAATCAGCCTGTAATTCACAAAGGCTATTATCTTTGGCCATGAAACAATGTGTTATTTGTTTATAGCCATCTCTCAAACGGTTTTACGTTCGATAGAACGATTGCTTGGTCAACAAAGGAGGCCTAACCCATTTCGCGTGTCTACAATGAATCAAATCAAAGCCATTACATCATTTGTTAGAAGCATACCCGGCAATGTTATTTTAATGAATGACCTTCGAAACTACTCGCTTTCGCAAATATGTAGTTCTCAATTTAAAGATCCATTATCCATGTAAATATCTGGAAATCATTGTCTTAGAATGTTTGCCTGAACCCTGAATGTTTTTTGGTTTTATCGGGAACATGATTGTATTCAGCAGTATTTAAAGTCATCGTTCGGTATTAATTGTTCAGTAGATGACACTGAAGTCGGATGAAGAAACGTCGAGTTTCGCCGTTCCCATGCTAAGGATGACCAGATACACTCTGATACTGTTATTCTGTAAGTATATGCAATGCCATTAAACCGCTTCGTGCCATTAAACGCGCAAAGATTATACACCACAGCGTTTTCAAACCTTTTTCGTAGTGAGTGAAATATTTTTTTGCGTGGTATGCAAAGGGATGCGAAAAAGTGCGGCGTTGCTCTTGTATCAAATCGGTGTCGCTGTTGGAAACGTTTCAATAACTTGGAAATAACAAACCTCAGCAACCTGAAACACACATTTAATTCAAGCCAAGCAGATGCAATAGTTGTGCAATTCAGCTGAATATTGAAATACAAGTATGTTTGAAAATATCTTAGAAATATTTAACAAATTTACTCCTAATGTGTTTTATAGTCAGATGTAATGAGCTCTTGTACTGAAATAATTTATAATATATCGAGTTCCATAAAAGAAATATTGATCATATCGATATAGTTCCGGTGGGATAGTTTCTCCTTAAAACTGAATACTTTGAAAATAACGAAACATAAAGAATCTTTGGTACTATCTCTTGAACTTTACTGAATCGGTACCCTTTGTTCCCTACCAAAATTATTATGATGTGTAACTGAAGTTTGTTAACGTTTTAATAATATTTCTTATTCAAATATTCACTTGTGTTGTATATTATTGCATCAACGCAACATAAATCATATGTACCGGTATTCAGTTTCACCTTGCTGTGAATTTTTTATTTGCAAGTAATAGAAAGACACAAATTTGTACACCACTAACGGTTCCTTAAGACAGGATCATGTAGAGATCATTTCAAGTACATGGACAAATATTAGTGTAGATATTTTTTTTTATGGCAAATTCAAATTGCATTCATTGTAAGGTCGAATGACATTAGCTGCAGTTCAATCATTCAGCTTTCGACTAAACATTTTGATTATTTTCATCAAATTTTAACGAGCCCTAGATAAATGATATGTGTTTTATTGACGACTGAATTTCTGATTTACAGGGTGTTTTCACAGCTCTATGGACAACGCGCCAAATGTCCTTGCAAAGTTTCCAGGCGCAAACCGAAGCAATTGTTCCGAGACACAGAGTTGTTCCGGAAAGTGCAAAAAGGGAACAATCGCAAACCTACTGGGACAATGCAGATGTGACAAGGCCTGTTTGGTGTACGGCGATTGTTGCTTTGATTATTTCAAACATTGCCTAGAAGTGTCTGATGAACATCTGGAAGAAGAAATGGAAATTTATTCCAGTAAAGTTGAAACATTTAACACACCGCCTTTCCGTATCTTATCAGCTGGAAACATAATGCCAGAGATGGAAAACACCTGTCATCATGAAATGCCGTGGGTACTGAAATTTGGAAACGTATCTGACGTTTTATTGAACAGAGGCTGTATAAAATGTATCTCTGGATATGCCACGGTCGCCATTTGTCCCAAGTCGTGGACTGATAACGAAACCGGAGACACTTGTGAAAATACGACATCACCATCTATATACCGTCCACCGGTCCATGACATTGAGTTCAAGACCATAAGTTACACAAACGTACACTGTGCCTTTTGCCATGGAAGAGGTCTGGGGCAATTACAGCTTTGGCAATCCGAACTTAATTGTCCGAGTATGGTCAATTTAGAAATGTTAATACAGGATCCAGATTTTTTACGCGATAATTGCTCAGTGAATTATTGGCCGCACTCCTCTGCTGCTGGTATTGGCGAGTTTACGAGAATGTGTTCGGTTGGTCGTTACCCAATATCTCCAGAGCTTAAATTAGAGACATGTGCTTGTTATCAAAGCCATAAAACCATTCTTCCTGGTGATATCCCCGAACGTGATGGCCCCGGCGGTGGTAACATGATACCTCTTGACACCGAAGATACTGACACGTCACTTGTTACCGACAAACCTGACGATACATTTGTTGTTATCGAATATAATGAAACGACACTTGCTACAACCAAAACCGACGACACGACACTTATTGGCACCAAAACTAAAGGCATGACACTTAATGGCACCAAAGATGATGGCATGAAAGGTAGTCGCATCAAACCTGATAGCACAACAATTGTTGACCCGATAATTTGCGGTACCAATGTTTCAAAGGCGCAAAACTTCCTAATGCGGATGTTCCCAGCAAGGTGTTGTTTGTATATATACCGTCCTCCAGAACACAGTGGTCCAGATAATAAATCATCAAATAACACAGGCTCGGTATACCAGGATAAACGAGAAATTTCCGGAAGGGTATCCCTCTCTTTATTGTTCAGTCTGGATCCAAGAAAAAGACAACAGATTGTGTACAAGGATAAAGCCGTGATACTGACTCTACCATCCGGTATCCAGTGTGGACCTGATGAAGTCCACATGTTTATGTTAGAACGATGCCAGAAGCTTGTGTGTGAGGAGGGTCACTCCATCAGGAACGGCGAATGTACTCGGGATTCCCCAGTGTCTACATATGTTGAAGATAACTGTACAGGGATTGTTTCATTACAAGTACATGCAGTTGTCTTTCATGATATAGGTATGGAAGCGGGAAGATACCTTAGTGTTAATGAGAAACTGGAGAGCTTTCTTCGGTGAGTAGCCCGAAAAGAGGACCCCTTAGAAGAGTCCATGGTTTGCACAGGGTATACATTTATCACACAAGAACAGAATGATAGCCCGCGTGCAGAATTGGAGGGATGGGAGATTCCAGTCATACATTCACTATCGTTAACTGACAGATTTAGCTGTATGAACAAGAATAGTTGTCTTAAGATTCCAAAAGGAAAGCCCAGTATCCTGAACACTAGCTGGTCACCAGGCATTGTCGGGGATTCAATGAATGATGATATTGATATTGAACCAGGGAGATATTGGAAAACAGAGATACGTAGACAGCTGAAGTGGAGAAGTGGGAGTTGGAGAACTATACTCTCTCTGATGAATTTCTTACAATGTCTGGCAGAGGAACCAACTGCAGTATGGGTCAACAATGAGGATAGATCAGCAATACAGTTTATCTCCCTAGAAATCACAAATTTCAACCCTAATAATAAGGACTTCAGTTGTGGTAGCGTCATAGTATTTGATAACTTCACATACATTACAAAATCGGATGATCTGTTTGTTCGTCGTTTTGAGAAGGATTTTAATGTGATGAACGTAAGAATTTCCGAACAGTATCGATTTGGTCGCAATATTACAAATCAACATCGTCAATCTGCTAAGATTTGCGATATTTATAACGGGACTGTGTCGCAGCAAAACTGTAGCCATGAACTGGGGCTAAATCCGGGTGATTATATAGTTGAGAAGGACGGTGGAGTCATCTTTGAGAAGGAGGATAACAAGTTCAAAGCTACCGTGTATAGAAATATTAGTGGCATATTATACCTGTGTAATCAAAGCAAGCTCATTATACCGAATGATAATGGTTGTGATTGGAAATCACTGTTATCCTATATTGGATCTGGGTTGTCGTTAGTAGCATTAGTTATAACGATTGTAACATATTCCTTATTCCGCGAGCTTCGCAATATTCCAGATAAGGTTGTGATGTGTCTTGCCATCAATTTGTTTGTCGCTTTATTGTTGTTTGTGAGCGCTGCTTGGCGAAGTGACCTGCCTTCGTTCTGTGCCTCTTTGGCAATTCTTCTTCACTATTTCTGGTTGTCTGCTTTTCTCTTGATGAACGTGCTATCATACGATATCGCCAAGACATTTGGCTCAGGTAAAATGCATAAAGGACGCAATAAAAGCAACACTTTCTTTCTGTATTGTTCATACGCTTTTGGTGTCCCGGTAATTGCCATAAGCGTCACTCTGACTGAAGGATATCTCACAAAATCTGATGACAAAGACGGTTTTTATAACTATGGCGCGTACGGTGGTATGATATGCTGGATTAACAGCTCAGTCTTGCTTTATGTCTTCTATATACCGGTATCCTTGACACTCCTCGGGAATATCATTATGTTTATCCGCACTGTTATTGGAATTCACACAGTGTCAAAATTCTCTAAAATTGCAAAGAACAAATCACCTGACAAGCGAAACATCTTTCTTTACTTGAAGCTCTCGCTGGTCATGGGTTTCGGATGGTTTTTCTTATACATGTCTAATCGACTCCAGAGCCAGGTCATATCTGCTATTTTTTCGGTGGCGAATACTTTCCAGGGTGTGTTTATATTCCTGGCATTTACCTGTAACGCTCGGGGCTATCGAATGTACAGGAGATTGCTGACCAAAATGGACCTCTCCAGCTCGAAAAGTGCAGAAACGGATATTTCTACGGCACCGGCCTTGAATTCAAAGAAAGCTATGTGTGAGGCAAATATTTAATCGTCTCTCATTGCCACATGTTTCTCACACTGCGGCTTCTAACTTCCACGCTCAATGCCTGATATTGGAAGGTAAAATTCCGAGCTTGCGATCAATAAATCTAATGAACCTTTATCAATGATTGGCTGGTTTTGCTTCCAATTCTCTCCACAGGCCAATGGAAAACCCGAATAATGAACTTGCCAATAAAGTGCTTTAAAACCCGAATATATCCCAGAATGCGCTGTTATTTCTATAAATATCCTCTGTGGTGAACTCTCTTTTGGTGATTGGTTAGTCACGTTGCCATCAAAGGTAATACTGAGGCTGATAGGATGGCTAAGGCAGCCCTAGATGATGAGGTTGATCTTGTTGGAATCCCATATAGCGATTTCAGACCCTCTATCTGTATTTATGTGAGACGGCTGTTTCAATCTTTATGGGATGCTGTGAATAATAACAAACTTCATGAGTTCAAAAAACTGTAAGCTATACTCATCAGGCGATGTAGAATGTAGAATCGGCCATACACGATTAACTCACGAACATTTACTAAAAAAGAGCCGGTCTCAAGGTGTATTCCATGCCATGAAGATCTCACGGTGAAACATATTCTTATCGAATGCATAGATTTTAAGATTGTAAGAGATGCCTTCTGTCGAGCGATTCCTTTGGAAAGATCTTTTCAGTCGGGTGAAGGAGGATTAGATTATTTGAGAGAATTCGGTATGTTACATAAGTGTTAATGTGTGTATGTGTTAATGCGTTGGATTACTATGTTATTGGTTTGAGTACTTAGAATGTTGTTTGATCGTCGTTATATAGCTGAAATATTGCTGAACGCGACATTAAACCTTAGTTCTCTCTCTCTCTCTCTCTCCAGGCACTGTCCATATTCTTCACCCTTTTCTGTGATACGCTATCGAATATATAATGTTTAAGAGAGTACAGTCGTTACGAAATGTAGTAACGAAAAATTCAAAATTCGAGTGTCACTGAAAATAATAACAATATCCTAACCGGGTTGACGTATGCTGGGGTTAATATTTTCTGGTTGTTTATTTTTACGCTTTGTATAATTCGAAAGTTGTTTTGCACAGAATATGCAATGTTGATCTACTGTTTGGGTATAACCTCTCTATGTCATTACCTCCTCACACTAAGATGAGTCGTGTGATAGCCGTATTTAAGTGTCGAAGTCCTTCATTTGATAGAGAAGAGGTGGTCCAAAACACTTTAGCATAAATTTCAAACAAAGGCGATAACACCTATAATCCACTTTATTTCTGTGTTGTTGTAATTTGTGTCGTAGAATCAGTTTGTTGAAGGAGCGGTTTTCAGTGTGATTATTTTTTTTAATAGGATTTTTTTAGTTGTGGTTTGTTATTGTTTACGCTTGTTATAAAAAAAACAAATTCTTGATTTACTGGACTGTTTCTTGCTTCGGATCATCAAAACTGTGACTGAATGTTGTATATGTCATTGTTGGCCGTTTAAATGATTTGTTCTGACTTACATCAGGGAAGATTATAACTATGTCGTACACGGGTTCTTACGATCATTGGACAGTGACATACAGAAACGGTAGTATGATAACCTTCGAGGGGGAGTTTCCAGATATGACATACGTCGGCCAGTTATTGTTTTTTTATTACTTATTACGGACCTTAGAACAAACTGGCCGGATCAGAATGCTCAACTGTATAACAATCATGCCTCATTGAGGAACAGCGGTCAACGGATCCCATGATTCTTAAAATCCAAGCTGGGTATTTTGTTATCAAATCCTTACAATACCGAGTAATAATACCTGATAATTTGGCCAGGCGAGGTCCATTACATGCATTTACATACTGTTGCTTGTAAGACAACGCCGTGTAAAGTTCTCAGTCGATATGACTTATACACAGCGTTTTCTTACAGCAAACAGTAGGTATAAATCCATTCTTGAATTTATCTGTACAAGTAAAAACAAGAATTCTAGTATAAGTCCAGCTCTGATTAATTCGATTGGGTATATTTTAACCCGTCATTTCTTTTCAAATGGGTGATATAAGCTTGCTTTCCTATAACTGTCAAGACTTGGCTGGGTCTGAGAAACGAAAAGATGTATCTAATTATTTGTTAGAGAAATGTTACTCTATTTATTGTCTCCAAGATGTCCATTGGACTGAGCCTGATTTTCAAAAAGTTAAGGACGAATGGGGCTGTGATGGATATTTTAATTCTGTATCGAGTAATTCAAGAGGAGTAGCTATTTTATTAAGGAGAAATTTTGAATATACTGTACACAGCCTTGTGAAGTGTGATAGTAGCAACTTGTTAATTTTAGATATAACCATAGAAGATTATAGAATCACCTTGGTAAATATCTATGCTCCGAACGAAGATAATCCGGATTTTTTCAAATCAGTGCGTCAAAAGATCGATGACTATGATAACCCTTTTTGTGTAATTTGTGGCGATTTTAACCTAGTCCAGGATCCTACGATTGATTGTTTTAACTATCTTCATATAAATAATCCCAAGGCGCGAGAAGAATTAATTGACTTGAAAAATGAATATAATCTTTGCGATCCATGGCGAACATATAATCCAGGGGTTAGAAGATATACGTGGAGAAGACGAAATCCATTAAAACAGGCACGCTTAGATTTTTTCTTAATTTCTGAAGAGCTATTGAATATTGTGGAAGAAGTCGATATTTTATCGGGATATAGAACCGATCATTCGAGAGTTACACTCAAACTAAAATGCAAAAAAATTGTACATGGAAAAGGAAATTGGAAGTTTAATAATTCTCTATTGAAAGATACTGTTTATTGTGAAAAAGTTAAGGAAAGCATTGAGAATACGAAGCGGCAATATGCTTCAATACCGTACCTACCTGATGAAGTACAAAATATCCCCTTGGAAAAATTACAATTAACTATTTCGGACCAGTTATTTTTTGAAACACTCCTTTTGAATATAAGAACAGTAACTTTACCGTACGCTGCGAAGAAAGAGCGAGAAAAACATGTCAAAGAAAAGGAATTAGAAAACTACATAAATGTGTTGGAACAATTAGTAGACGAAGGAAGGGATAGTATTCTGTACGAAGTTTTAGAAGATAGCAGAAATCAACTAGAAATTCTGAGAAAAGAAAAAATGGAGGGGATTTTGACTAGAGCTAGAGCCACATGGATCGAGCATGGGGAGAAACCAAGTAAATATTTCTGTGCGTTAGAGAAAAAGAATTTCGTAAATAAAAGTATCTCAAAATTGCAATTAGCTAACATAGCTATTGAAGATCCCAAATTAGTCCAGGCCGAAGCCAAAAAATTTTACAGTAACTTATATGAATCCAGAGACTCGTTTCTAAATCCGTTTGATGTTACTGATTTTGTTCAGAAATACGATTTTCCACGACTTACAGATGATATTTCGAAAGATCTTGAGGGTGAAATTAAGTATCAGGAGGCCCTGGATGCATTGAAAAAAATGAAAAATAATAAGAGTGCTGGTTCGGATGGTTTTTCCGTAGAATTTTTCAAATTTTTCTGGACTAATATTGGTAAATTTTGGTTAAGGTCTGTAAATGAAGGATATAGAAAGGGAGAATTATCAATTACTCAAAAAGATGGAATTATTACTATGATCCCGAAACCAGGAAAACCTAGGGACTTTCTAAAAAATTGGAGGCCAATTACTCTTCTGAACTGCTCATACAAATTAGCATCCATGTGCATTGCAGAGAGAATAAAAACTATATTGGAGGATTTAATTAATGAAGATCAAAAAGGCTTTATGTCCGGTAGGTTCATCGGGGAAAATACTAGACTGATTTATGATATATTGAGTAAAACTGAAAATGACGACATTCCGGGCATGCTTCTCTCCATCGATTTTGAGAAAGCATTCGACTCTGTTTCCCGGTCTTTTTTCACAAAACGTTCTAAAACTTTATAACTTTGGAGGGTCTATTCAGGTGTGGGTTAAAACCATGTATAAAATGCTTTTTCAAGGGTGACGGTAAATGGCCATATGACTACCGCCTTTCCCTTGGGAAGGGGCTGTCGCCAGGGTGATCCATTGTCCCCTTACCTATTCTTGCTATGTGTAGAAATCTTTGGAATTATGCTTCGTGCTGAACATGACGTAAAGGGAATACATTTGAATGATACAGAATTTAAACTGTCTCAGTACGCTGATGATACTACTATTATATTAGACGGTTCTGCCCGTTCTCTCAGATCTTGCCTGGCCCTATTGGAAAAGTTCTCTAGAATATCTGGTTTAAAGATTAATATAGATAAGACCCAAGCTTTGTGGATAGGTGCTAGGAGGAGCTGTGGTGAAATAATTTGCCCTGAATTTGACTTAAATTGGACTGAATCCAATGTTGGGAGTGACTTTCAACATAAATTTGGACAAAATGATAGAGGAAAATTTTATCTCGAAACTTAGACAGATTGAGTATTTGTTAAAAAATTGGAAAAAAAGAAAATTAACTGTTAATGGGAGAATAATTGTAGTAAAGCAACTTGCAATGTCGAAAATTACCCACCTTCTGTCAAGCATTCCGTCTCCGAGCCCCGAAATAATGAAAACCTTAAACTCCTTACTTTTCAATTTTATATGGGGCGATGGTCCAGATAGGGTGAAAAGAAATACTATGATTCAGGATTATAGTGACGGGGGTTTACGTATGGTAAATATCTACATATTTAATCAATCTTTCAAACTTACGTGGGTGAGAAAGATATTGAAAGGTGGGGACAATAAGTGGTTAACTTTATTAAAAACTAATATGGGAACATCTTTAGATAAAAATTTTATTTTTGGCATACAATATATAGATGAAGTGCTGCCAAAACTTAAAAATGTTTTTTGGAGTGAGGTGTTCACATACTGGAAGGAATTCGTACAGTTAACAGAATCGGACAAAAACAGCTATTTTACACTTCCAGTATGGTATAACCCTCGTTTCAATGTTGGGGGAAGTCCTGTCTACTATCGTACATGGGCTGAAAGAGGTGTACTATACGTGTATGACTTTTTAGATACCAGTGGTGCATTTATTGATTACGATTCGTTCTGTAACAAATTTGGATTTAGACCATTTTTTACACGTTATTTAGGTATACGGAACTCTTTGCGCCAGTATTTAAATGATACTATAGGAAATTGGAGAATAGATATGGTCTTCCCATTCATTCCAAAATGCATATCTACAATAAGTAAGCATGAGAAAGGCACTAAAGATATATATAATGTGTTAGTAGGTAAATTTAAAATTACTGATTTACGCCTTAAGCAGAAATGGGAAATGGTAATAGGTCAACACTCTTGTGAATGGTGGAAAAAAGTATTCCTTCTTCCAATTAGAGTTACGCTTGACGTGAAATTACAGTGGTTCCAGTTTCGAATTGTACACGACGAGAGAATCCATTGTTCACCTTTTCTGGGAATGTGGAGAAACCCGTACTTTTTGGTGTAACCTACAAAACAAAATTCAAGATCGTACTACAATTAAAGTAGATTTGTTTATGGAGGACATCATTTTTGGCTTTCTGGCTTCGAGCAACATACAAAACTTAATTTTCTTATTAGGAAAATTTCATATTTATCGAAGGCGATGTCAAGGTAAAAAACCAAAGTTTGAAGTGTATTTACTTGAGTTGGAGTACTACTACAGGACTGAAAAAATTATGTTTCTCAGACAGGGTGGACAAAAATGGAACGAACGATGGCGGCTGTGGTCAAATATTTTGCATTAGTTACTTTGTTAGTTAAGAGCATGGTAAATCAATTTGAAATTGTAAACGAGTTTACATACAAGTGAATATGTGTACGGGATATCTACGTCTTTTCTATGTAACGTTTTTGTGTATTTTCGTTGGTGTGTTGTACTTTGTGAGGATGTGAGAAATAAAAAAAATATAAAAAAAAAAATAATTTGGAACGACGACGGAAAAAACCCCCAAAAAAACCCCCCCCCCAACTATTTATACAGAACAATTACCTATACCTGGAACTAATTATCCAGACTGGTGGTTAACTGCTGGATATACTTACAGCCAGAAGAATATACATCAGAGCTGATGATGACTCCCCAACATTGGATTATCTCAAACTGGACTAATGTTACTTTACTGAGATCTGTATTGCTTTCTACATTATTGAAACACGTTGGTAAATCTGTTCCATGCCCTTGTAATATTTGATGGTTTTATTGTGGTATATAAAGACCTTTAACTTCAAATTTTGTCTGTTATGTCGTGTGGTTTCTTTGAAACCTTCGTGGAGGATTTGACTTGACTCAATCCTGACTTTCGCCTATCCCGTAGGCAACAAAACAATACTAGGGGACAGGATTATGTCGGCTGACAGAACGCTAAATTCGTCATTCTTGTCCAGTCAATAATCCCAACAATTGTGTGCTTTTTCATACAAATGTGAAACTTTGCACACTCGTACTACTTCGGAAACTGACCATTTTCTGATATAGTGCCAATTGATCAGTGTCCCCAGGTGACCCCTTGATCACGCAGCGGATTACTCCACAAGCCCATATAATGTAAAAAATATGGCTATAATGTAAAAAAATATTTGCCCCATTGAAGTGCCAGATGATTTAAAAAGTTGGTCAATTCGCAAAGTTATCCCACAGTGATCAGCAAAGTGATAGATGTTGAGCTGTTGAATTGTCGAGCAAAACTATAGCAACAAGAGCCCAAGGAACTTTAATATACGCCCGTGCATAAGTGTTGTTTAATAGATTTAGTCCCAATTGGTAGCTAGCAGTCCAGAGAAATGTCTAAGATTCTGTGCTTACGAGAATGTAATATCTATGATATTTTATATTGAATGATAAACTAAAAAGGGGCTTAACTCTTGGTAACTAGGAGACCGTGAAGTAAGTGCCGAGGGCTCACATATCCCACACTGATATCGACAAGAATCTAAAATATTAATTTCTTACAAACAGATTCCTTCCAGGTGAGAATTTTTTTCACGAAGGAAGAAAAACACAAAGAAGGTGCTGAAGTAAACCTTTGTTCTTTAGTTGATAGATTTAAAGTTCATAAGTGACCCCTCTCCCAGTTAAATTAGTAAATGCATGGTTTTTATTTCACAACAGTTTAACTTAGTGTAGCTATTCAATACATGTACCAAACAGGGTAAATGCCATATGCATTTAGGGCAAATAACTCTGAATAGTCCCACGTAAAAATAGTAGTCATTTAAACTGGGTTCAGTTTTGGGGGACTGAAATTGACTTTGATGAAATAGGCGCAACCAGAAACGATTCACATATATATATATATCAAATGCAATTATGGTCATTGTGTTCGTCAATGATAGAGTAAAAAAATAAGTCTAACAGAGCCATTGTGCGCTTTCTCTGGCGGGTAGATGGAAAACAGGACAAATGGAGTGAATGAGAGACACTTTTCATACACGAGAAAAAAACGATGGGGCATTGCGATTATGCGTCGACTACGCTAACTGATGACAACGATTGTTTGGGTTTGAAAACCTGAACTGTTGTTCTTTATTTTGTACTTTCAGCTGCTCATAAAGTAATCAAAGTTATATCCCCATGCATCATCAGTTTCAACGCCTAAGAGAACGGCAGCTGCACCAGTACTAACGATACTAAATTTACTCGTTCAGTAAAGTTTATTGCGATATATTATGATAAGCCTATTCCAAGAAATTGTAATCATTGTGATGTCTTTATTATGATACATGATAAGCATGTTCCAGACGGATGTAATAATTGTGTTGTCTTTATTATGATACATGATAAGCATGTTCCAGACAGATGTAATAATTGTGTTGTCTTTATTATGGTACATGATAAGCATGTACCAGACAGATGTAATAATTGTGTTGTCTTTATTATGATACATGATAAGCATGTACCAGACAGATGTAATAATTGTGTTGTCTTTATTATGATACATGATAAGCATGTTCCAGACAGATGTAATAATTGTGTTGTCTTTATTATGGTACATGATAAGCATGTTCCAGACAGATGTAATAATTGTGTTGTCTTTATTATGATACATGATAAGCATGTTCCAGACAGATGTAATGATTGTGTTGTCTTTATTATGATACATGGTAAGCATGTTCCATGCAGATGTAATAATTGTGTTCTCTTTATTAAGATACATGATAAGCATGTTCCAGACAGATGTAATGATTGTGTTGTCTTTATTATGATGCATGGTAAGCATGTTCCAGGCAGATGTAATAATTGTGTTCTCTTTATTAAGATACATGATAAGCATGTTCCAGACAGATTTAATCATTTTGTTGTCTTTATTATGATATATGATAAGCATGTTCCAGACAGATGTAATCATTGTGTTGTATTGTCTTTATTATGATACATGATAAGCATGTTCTAGACAGATGTAATAATTGTGTTGTCTTTATTATGATACATGATAAGCATGTTCCAGACAGATGTAATAATTGTGTTGTCTTTATTATGATACATGATAAGCATGTTCCAGACAGATGTAATGATTGTGTTGTCTTTATTATGATACATGGTAAGCATGTTCCATACAGATGTAATGATTGTGTTGTCTTTATTATGATACATGATAAGTATGTTCCAGACAGATGTAATAATTGTGTTGTCTTTATTATGATACATGATAAGCATGTTCCAGACAGATGTAATAATTGTGTTGTCTTTATTATGATACATGATAAGCATGTTCCAGACAGATGTAATAATGGTGTTGTCTTTATTATGATACATGATAAACATGTTCCAGACAGATGTAATAATTGTGTTGTCTTTGTTATGGTATATGACGATACGCCTGTTTCAGTCAGCTGTAACCTTTGTGGTGTCTTTATTGTGGTACCTCTTCCAGACAGTTGTAATCGTGTGCTGTCTATATTGTGATATATTATAAGCATGTCCACACAGTTGTATTCATTGTGTTGTCTTTATCGTGGTATAAGACAAGCCTGATCTAGCAAGCTGCCTGATCTAGCAAGCTGTAACCATGTTGTTGTCTTTATTGTGGTATACGACAAGTCTCTCCAAGACAGTTGGGACCAGTGTGTTGCCTTTTATAGTGGTATATGGCAAGCCTATTCCGGACATTTGTAATGATTGTGTTGTCTTTATTATTATATATGATAACATCAAGTATATACTTGAAAACTGTTTGCGGATATATTCACAACAAAATTTGTATTCAACGACAGTCATGCTTTTGTGATATTGAATAACTTGACCGTAGCTGCTTCTTCGAGGACTAAACGGTAATGTTTTGATGGCCCTGCATCTCTTTTGGTATGTGATGAGAATCCTGTTTCAGACAGGCGTAACCCTTGTGTTGTCTTCTCCAGTGAGAAGAGTGGTCAGTGGAGAAAGTCACATTTGAAACTTTGTTGCTTGATCGAGGAGTGAGCCGTAGTATTTTAATGAAGCTGTATCCTTTATTGTTGTGCTCTAGACAGTTGTAATCAGTGTGTTGTCTTTGCTTTGATATATGAAAATAAACCTGTTACAGAAGTTGTAATCACTGTGTTGTCTTTACTGTGTTATATAAAGACGAGCCTGTTACAGAAGTTGTAATCACTGTGTTGTCTTTACTGTGATAAATGATAATAAACCTGTTACAGAAGTTGTCACTGCATGTGTTTTCTTTACTGTGGTATACTCTATAAAAACAGTTGTGTACCAAAAGTACACAAACTGTGTACCTTAGGTACACATCGCTGTAACAAAATTGAACATCTACAATCACTGTGTAGCTGTGATACACAATTCGTGTACTCCTGATACACATTTTTTGTAGATGTGCAATTCTGTACACAACTGTTTTTTCAGAGTATAAAGACGAGCCTGTTACAGAAGTTGTAACCACTGTGTTGTCTTTACTGTGGTATATGATGAAATGCCGGTTTCGAACAGTTACAACCATACATGTAGTTTTGCCTTTACTGTGGTATATTGTGGTTGATTGTGGCGTAGCTAAGATTTGACTAAGAAATCCTGTTTTCGTAATTAATCACTTTGTCGCCTATACAACCGATATGCAATCCTATGAAATTAGGTTCGACCCTCAGAGATTTCCGTAAGAGAGACTACTATTCCTAATTCGGGAGTGTTACGAAAGCAAGTTTTAGTTGGGTTAACATATTGTTGTTGTTGTTGATGTTTGTTTTTATTATTATTCTTACTTTACCATAACACATCATAACACATACATAAAGCAAACATGAATAGACAAATACATGCAAACATATATATAACGACAGACATACATAGACATGCAAAGACAGATAGAATATACTTTATGGTAATGACTCAGTCATTCAGTAGTAAGAGCAAATTTCCATCTCTGTGTGGAGGCTTCCATTTTGTCTTGATTGATGGCTACAAATTTTTCGTATTCCCACTTTTTGTTTTTTTCCCCTGTTTCAACGTTTGTAGTTAATAGTGATCACCGTGTTGTCTTTACTGTGGTATATGATGATAAACCTGTGACATAAGTTGTAATCACTGTGTTGTCTTTACTGTGGTATATGATGATAAACCTGTGACAGAAGTTGTAATCACCGTGTTGTCTTTACTGTGGTATATGATGATAAGCCTATTACAGAAGTTTAAATCACGGTGTTGTCTTTACTGTGGTATATGATGATAAACCTGTTACAGAAGTTGTAACCACTGTGTTGTCTGTTACAAAAGTCGCAACCACTTTTTTGCCTTTACTGAGGTATATAAACAATTTCAGCTCGAAATTCTGAGTTTGTAATTTGTTGTTCTCTCCGTTGATAGTGGGGTAGTTAGGATTTGACTACGAAATCCTGTTTTAGTTATTAACACTCTTTTTCGTGCATACACCCGATATGAAAGGAATGGCAATCCTAGGAAAGGAGGTTCGACTATCCGAGCTATCCGCAAGAGAGAATACTATTCTTAATTCGGGAGTGTATGGCAAGCAATTTTTTTTTGGTTTAATAGATTGTTTTCTTGCAGTTTTTGTTGTTGTTATTTCACGTTACAATAACACGTCACAACACATACCTAAAAACAAACATGCATATACAAATATATGAATATACAAAACATGTAAACATATAAGAACACAGACATACATAAACAATCACTTATAGACCAAATTTCATTGTTAATAATAATTTGGATCTGTATAGTGGATCAAGATTAATATACAACTAGAACTGCAAGCAGTTATAATGGCTTCCATATCTAGACCGTCTTTGCTATTGCGACAGCCATATCCCATGCGTTGAGCAGCCGTCTGGTCATCTCGTGGAATGTGAAGGCTCATTTACACCAGTAATCGCATCGAGTCAAATATCCAGAAATGAGTTTTGAGGTGCAAAAACAGTTTATCTAGATTAGCAGCAACTGCGAAACACGTTTCTGAACTTTGCCTGCACACTAGATGACTCCTTCATTGAAATGTTAGTAAGTTAAAATAGGTACACAAAATGGTCACTGGAGTCCAGACGGAGGCTTGAGTGGGGAAAGTGGGGCATGGAAATTGATCCACCGGAGATGGCGCCTCTCGCAGGATGCTTTTCCCACGTACCGTTTTAGTCCTATGCTCAGTACTACCCAGGTTTCTCTCAATTGGTTGGATCTTGTAAAGATCAGTCGTTTTCAGCAACAACCAGGTGTTTGTCGCCAACAAGGAGCATGAGGGAGAAAAATGAAATCGACACCTCTATCTTACCTGTGTACATACATACCACTTGAAAAGAAAAGTGATGTAAATCATTTTTTCCAACAATTCAGAAGAGATTAAATTAACAGAGAATTATTCCACTCTGCATTTCTATGTTGTCTGGAATTCAATTCCATTTTGTAAACTCTTGTTCACTTCATTCTCACCTCAAAACCAATCTCCGTGTAAGCACACCTTGATATGAACTTTCAATAACGCATAGCAGAGTGGTAGTTTTTTCATGTTGTAATTCCATCAAATAAGTATTTCAAGCTCCCACATTTCGTCTGTTGACCGCCATGGAGGGAGTTCCAACGATGTTGTGGTTTCTCGGGCTAACAAATTCGTTGCTTCCTGGAACTACTAATTAAGGCTCATTTATTACTTTGTACTACAAGTTGCGGTAGTTTGAAATACCGCTTGAGCAGTTCATATGTCATAGCGGCACCTCCAAACATACACACAGGACCAAATGAAAGCAGAACAGCATAGCAGCATGTCACAAACATAAATAACTTGTTCAACATGTGGCGAAGGACAAGGCGTACTGAAGGATCTACTAAACTATAAGTAATATCATCTGATTTATCAATAGATACAGATGCTGCCCAGCATGTTGGACATTATAATACTCACCTCTCATATTCTGTTACCCTCTTAGTTTTCGATTATTTTGATTGCAGCTATAGATTTATGCAGGATTATTAGAACTATTAGATAGATAACGGACCAATAGGAAGCGTCAGATCCGACATTCAATATTCAGCCGTCGGACATAAAAAGAATTTCCGCGTCAATAATCGAAAGACATATTTCGTATGACAGCACCAATTACTAATGTGTATGAAATAAAATGAAGATGGTTTCCCAAAGGAGAGAGTCGGTTAACAGTCTAATATGATGCCAGCAAGACATGACAAGGTTCTATACATAAAATCGTAATCACTGACCATTTATCCGTATCCAAATAATTTTCCAAAACCTTTCCAGAGGATGTTTCTCAATCACGTTCTGATAGTGTCTCTTCATTTCATCACCAAGGAGACATAAAACACATGATATTCACAGGGCCCCTAGCCACGAATGAACGTTGATTTAACGGGTTGTGTTGTT
>JAVTVY010043999.1:0-21593 GCA_036873755.1 Hanleya hanleyi | reverse complement strand
TAAGCCCAGAACGGGGCTTGTACATTGAAATGATGGGCGACCCAGTCATAGACGAGTACATCGCGGTCCTCGGCCTGGGGGTACTCGTCAAACATCTGTACGATAGTAGATAAGGGTCTTCCCCGGCATCGATGGTACAGGTAAAACAAGCAATATTGTCCGCACACGCCACTGGTCAGGCCTTGCAACGTTTGACTGTTCCAACACCACGTCTTTGTGCCTTGATCCATGAAGTCTGTTAAATCGGGATGGAGGGGTGGCAGACCGTACGGGTCAAAGTATTCCCCCTGCTGTTCTGTCAAGTACACGGCCACCCAGTGTTCACCGGGTCGATCCATCGGGTGCGTGTTGAGAACGTAAGCAGCCGAATACATACGGTCTAATGGAAACACATCTCGGGCGAACACCCCTTGAAAGACCCTACGTGTCTCTGTGTCATTCTCCAGCACGGTGGTTATCTGGTCTGTATCCATGTTAGGTGGAGAAGTCACACAGGACGTTGCGCGCCTTGTCCACTTGAATGATGTTGTCAAACTCGGCGTAGCAGATCACATTGACGGTGGTCGCCAGGGCTCGTGCAAAGTGGATTTCCACCCGTAAATTGCCTTGCTTGGTCAGGGCCAGCTGATGGTCGTTCTCTAAGGTGGGGGTCAGATCGAAACAGAACAACGTGTATCCGTTCGCGTAGTCCTCCCGACTGATCATATTCCCTTCGTCCTGGTTTATTTGACCGGTGGCTGTAAACAGTCTCTGATAGGCTCGAATGAAATTCCTCCGCCCAAAGTTCGGGGTTAAGGCCGTGGCTGGCACCTGTTGTCCATCCACATGCAGGGCCACAAAATTGATGCCGAAATGTTTAAAGTCAAACGGATTCTCTGGGTAGGCTCGGCTGAAACTGGTATTTTCCACACAGGCCAGGATCAATCGCTTGGGTAGTTCCCCCAGGAACAGGTTTTCTTTGTTGGCGCCCATATTTCCAGCAGGCACAGAGAACACTTTGGTTTGCACACGTCGGATAGGGTACTGGGCTGGTTTTGTTTCCAATGCTTTCATGTGTCCCAATTGAACGGCTGGATTCGGTTTCACTTTTCGGACATACAGGACTGCGTCTTGGATGACAATCTTATAGTCCGCTGCATGCCCCTCTACGTTAGTGGCCATTAAGGCGAAGGTCGGAGGCGCCCGTATCAGTCGGATTTTGATGGGGATCTTGTTCAAGAGGTACCGGTCTTGCATGAACATGTCTGCATGCAGTCGACCCATCATATCCACCGGGGCACTGTTCGCAGTGAAAGCCTTCCGTTTGTTATATCCCCCATTGTCCGCCGTGTCCATGTGCTCGGCCGTGTCCCTGTAGAATAAAGCGGTTGTCAGCTGAGATTTTTAGCCTCTCGGCCATACGACAACAGTGTCTCGATGTAGGCTCGATAGGGGTACGTGTTGGTGGAGTCACTGATGAGTTTGTCGCTGAGAAAAATATCCACCTGCTGAAACATCGGGTGCAGCCAGAGATTCGTCGGGCCCACCGTTGCTTGGTCAGCGATTCTGGTGCCAGCTCCATTGACCACCTTGGCTTTCACATACAAGTAGGTATGGGCTAAATCCACATGGGCCGTATCCGCATTACTGATGGTGAACTCGATGGGCCCGGTTTCGTTGATGCTGGAGAGCGGGAGATGCTCCACCCATAATCCTTGTTCGACACTGGTTTGTGTGGGCGGCACGGTCCACAAATCAAATTCACTGTTGGTGGAGGGCAGGACTCGGCGTGGATTAAGGCCATGTTTTAAGAAAAGATATCCCGGGTCTTCTTGGATGTGCGTCGTCGCTGGGTCGGTCGTCGACTGGTGCGTGGTCTCGGTGGGGCAGCTCTTTTATTCCCAACGGTGCGTTGTGCTTTGGCCACCAAGACGCCCCCCGCTTCTTTGGCCCGCCGTTTCAAGGATTCTTTGGGTGCCGTACCCCCAAGACATCACCGGCCACTTGCAGTCCACTGCGTACCGCTTGTTTGCCGATTGCTTTCACCCCACGCGTCACCAAGGGCAGGAACGTTTTCACAATGCTGCCGAGCATGTTCCCCAGACCATGTCCTCGTTGCATGCGTGCACCGCTAAAGACCGGAAAGCCACCCCCGGCCTGTTGGGCATAATAGTCGGCATAGCTGCGTGCATCGCACTCGTAAGGTACTTTCATTATGCAAAGTGGGGAGCACGTGCTTGTCGAAAATGAAGTATCAGCACCACTTTTCCTCGTTCGAATGCCACCGGTCGTCCCGTGTCATCTCTTATATCCACCGTGATCGTGTTGATGTCAGTTTGTCGTACGGGCAAGTAGAGCATGTGGGTGAAACTGTGGGTGACTTGACTTCCATACTTATTTTTAATGGGGACCACCCGTAACAGAGGTGTGTTGATATCGCCCACGATGTGGTTGTCCACCACGTCCGAGTAGACGTAGAGTCCGTGCATACCCGACTTCATATCCATCGGCATCTCGCCATGGTGTTGGGAGGGACCAGCGAACGTCTGTAGATCGAAACCCAGCATTTGCTGTAGTGTAGGACTGAGTTTCACATTCACGGTATCGGTGACGGTAAGCTGTGCCTTGTCGTTGTGTACGTTGACATCGAAGAACACGTTTTTCTTGAAGCGCAAGGCTATCAGGCGTGTTGCACTATCCGTCACCCCCCGTAGCGCCTTATAATGCATCAGTCTTGACAGCCCACCCATGAACTCTTTGGGGGTATCGTATTGGCCTTCGGGCAGGGTGAGTCGGGTGTTTTTGCCTTCGTAGGTGACCTCGTACCACACTTCATTGGCTCGCACGTTGTACCACGAGTAAGCGTATTGGATATCCACGAGGGCACATTCCCAGCGTCCAGGTAAATGTAACGGTTGTGGTAACTGGGTGACGTACCTGGCCACGGTGTTGTCAGGAAACACATCCAGCGAACTGTTACTGGGTAGGGTCAGGTAAAACATGGCGACTGAGCTGTCCTGCTGCTGCTGTTGGTTTTAATAGGTCTTCCAGGCCTTGGGCGGTTGTGTCCGGCGTCGTGTTCGTCGCGTTGACTTGCTACGTGTCACGGCTCTGGAGATGTGGGGTGTCCTGATCGAGGTTGGTTTTTTAAAGGTCTGAAAAGAAGGTGCCCGTTGTGATGGTGGTGGAGTTTTGGGGGGTGACTCCGGTTCCCAGTCGGCTTCCCAAGAAGGTTGTGGTAAGAGTCGTGGTGCACGACTCGGCGATTGCTGGGTTTGCTGCATAAAGGCCCAGCGGTGGGGGTTCCCCACCAATTCCTGTGGTACATGCATGTCTTTCAAGCCTCGAGCGAAGACCTCCCATCCTCGAGGATCGGTGTGCGATCTGCGTTTACGCATCAGGTCATTCACTAAATCCGTCATGTGGGTCCCGGGGACCACCTGATTCTGTACCAGGAGTTCGCCTTTATCATTCCAAGTCATGTTAGGATTCTGTTTCATCCGTTATAATACCAGGCCAGCTTGTTTCTTGAACGATGCAGGTACACTCTTCAGCACTTCGTCTTCCACCCACTGTGGGGCTGTGGGGGCTACCCCTGATAATGGCGGCTGTTGGAACGGTGCTGAGGTCAGCGGTCTGTCACGTGGTGGTGGTGGTGGTGGTGCTGTTGCTGGGGTAGACAGGGTTTTGTATTGGTCCATGAACGTCATGTACCGTTGAAGCGTCTCGTTGTACCGTTGTACTTTCTCACTGTCGCTTAACCCCGGTCTCTGTAAGATCTGTTGCATCTCTCCATCGAGGCTGTTTATGGTCTTCACCGTAGGTGGGACAGGGTAGGGTGATTGGAGGTTTGCAGGAACCGTGGTTCGACGAGGACCATTTTTTTCGTGTGGTTCATTGTCGGCCGAAGAGTCCACCCAATACTGGACCCAACACGGAAGCGGCCAGCGGTGCTAAGATGGCCCCGAGAAAGCCGCCTTTCTGTAACACCTTTTTCTTTTGTGTTTGAGGGACCCGCTTGTGGACTAGGGTTCGGAGACCTGTCTTATGCTTGGCCAACTTGGTCTTCTGAGCCGGAGTCAGTGGTGCGTTGCCTTTTAACAGGTTGTACCCGATTTCGCACAGACAGCGTACAAGGTCAGGGTCCGCACCGCGTACAATGGTTCGGACTAACTCGGGTGGGGCCGTCTTCAATACACGGAGCGTGGGAGCGTGCTTCCGTACTCGCGCAGACATCCTGTACAACTAATGCCAGAACCCACAACTCTGCCCTTTTTGTCCACCTCACAGACAAAGTCAACCCTGCTGTGGTATTCATTCTTTTTATTATCTCCATCATCAAACACACACACACATCCCAGCTGGTGGCGCCACTGTGGGTGTGTTTACATTATTTTTGCAAGTACACGTGGTGGGTGTCTCCGGGAAAGATGCCGGTCCGTAGTCGAAGGTGGTCGGGGGTGGCTTGCTTGAGGTCGAACAGCATATACCCGTGCTGAGGGGTTGTGGCATCTTTGAAGGCTTCCAACGCAAACGGTGTGCGGCCGGGATACATCTGTCTCGCCAGGTGCAGCAGTTGAGTGGTATCTCTCAGGTTTTTGAAGACCACCAGGTAGTGGGCATTTAAGCTGATATTCCGATGTTCTTTGTTTTTACTGAACAGATTCTGCACAATGTAGATGATGCTGAGCCGTCGATGATGGCTGCCTTTGGTAAGAGTTGGGTGACCCGTGCATCCGTCTCCGCCATGAGATCATCCAGAACCACCAAGGTGTCGGGTTCCAAATCGGCCAGGTTGGGTGGGCCTTCCACGAACGTGATGTGGGGCATTGCTGCATACGCTTCCTGCCATTCTCCGTAACACCACACGACTCTGGCAATGGGTGGAGTGATCATGCTGTCGGCGTGTTGAAGGAGCTTCCTGACGAAGTGCGTTTTGGCGGAGCCCGTCGGTCCTGCGATGACGCAAGTGAAGGGATGCTGCCATCCAGGGTCCATGGTTCGAGGTGTATCCGTTGTCGTGGTAACCCGCTCTTGTAAATTTCGTACGAGTGAACTGGAGTGGTGGTGGGTACAACGTCGGTCGTCGTTGTCTGTTGACGTTCAGAGATGGTGCTGGGGGTGGGTACAACGTGGGTGGTCGGTTCACTGTGAGGGATGAAATCCGGTGGGTCTTGAGACGTAGTAGGTGTACTTGATGTAAGTGTAGAGCTCGACGTGGCTTGTACGCGGGGTGTGGTGGTGGTGGTGACTGGGCTCGATACGACTGGTGCTCTCTGTAGACCCGTTTCACTGATGGCTGGTGTTCTCAGTTGGTTAAGTAACGTACTGACATAGGCTACGCCGTAAAACACACCTCCGTACAACACACTCAACAGGGTTAGCAATAGCACCCCAAAGACCACTTGCGCTTTGCGCGTTTTGCGAGACGCTGTCTTCGGAGGCAGCTGCTGTTGGTCCATAGCACTGTGGTCGGACGTGGAATGAAGGAGACGGCAGTGGTGTCTGGCTTTATAGTCGTTTCACCTGGTTGGCAGCGACCCAGGAATTGAAGGAACTGGGCCAGCCTTGCCATTTTACGAAATGAAACAGTTTGCCACGTCGACGTTCCGTTTTCAAAATCTGCTCCACCGTGTAGTAGTCTTGCTGTGTTTTTACAACAGGCTGTAATTCCGTGTCGTAAAACGTCCCCAACAACGTTTCCCCTTGGAGATCTTCCAGTTCATAGACTCGCCGCTGTCGGGGTAGGCGCCGTTTAATCAGGAAGTGCTCATCGCTCCAGTTGGGCAAGTAACTTTTCTCGAACTTGCCCTTGACTTTACTGATCCGTACAGGGTCCCTGACCTTGTACACCGCCTTCGTCGTTCGCTGCGATGGCCTGGGGTACAAGACACGCCGGACTTGGGCTTCATTGCGTTGGGTCACGGTAATGGGGGCTCTCTCTATACTTCGATGATAGGCTCGATTGTAACCCCTCACCAGTTTCGGGAGAACATCGATGTACCTTGTATTCTTATAGGTGAAATATTTATACATGCGGCCTTTGAATGTCCTGTTGAACCTCTCCACCACGGAAGCCTTGGTCTCGTTGTACGTATGGAAGAAAAACACCTTCTGGGCTTTCAGAAACTGTTGGAACGGTCTGTTGAGGAATTCCGTGCCTTCGTCGGTTTGCAAATACAAAGGTTTGCGCCCGGTCATGAAGATGTCTTTGAACGCCGCTATGAGATTCGCCCCCGTTTTCGTCCGGATGGGTACCACCCACGCATACTTGGATAGGATATCGATGCACGTCAAGATATACCGATTCTCATCGTTGTGTTTGGCAAAGGCGCTCATATCGACCAAATCCGCTTGCCACTGGGTATCTATTCCTCCCACGATGACCCGGTTCCGTAGAAAATGGCGACGGACAGATCGATGTAAGGTATAGGTGTCTTGTCTTCTTAACCAATCTCGGACTTGGGCACGTTGTATACCCTGGGGTTTGGCCGCTCGATAGAGAGCCGACAATGCACTATAGGCCGCCGGACTGTCGGGACTGTAGTATAAGTTATCCAGCACCTTCTCCCAGCGCTTCATGGGGACAAAATGATGATGGACCCTGGCTCTATCGTTTATTTATAACGGGTATATCTTGGGCCGGAGTTTCTTTCTGATTTTCTTCGTGGACTTCCACAGTGGCCATGGTAAATGACCAGTCCAACTCGTCTGATGACCGCTTGATAAGCACTTCATCCACAGCCACCACGGCATCTTCCAATGCAGACCATAGATCAGGGTGAAGGGTAAAATGCACTGTACCTCCATCTAGCCGAGCCAATTGAGCAAAGAAAGGGCCGCGTCGGATGTACACATCGTGACACAAGTGGATGAGGTCGCCGTCCAGTTCACCAGACAACACCCGTTTGAATTTGGTCCAGCCCTCCCGGGACAGACGAATATGAGCCGGGCACGGTTGTGTAGGGTCCGTGTCTCCCACCACCTCCTCCATGATATCGACCTTATCCGCATACACGTGCAGGAAAACCTCGGGGTCAAGCTGAAATACGCCAGTACTATATGCTCCGTCATGGTCAGTACGTCAATGGTACCAGATTTCACTGTCTCTCGTATTTATAGGGAGAACCCCGTGAGATCAAAGGATCAGGTGGTCATGTCATTGGGCTGACTGAGTCTAGCGGGTAATCAATGGCATCGTCGTCGGGTTCATGTAGTTGTTCATGGGGTTCAGCCGCCGCGTCTTCCATAGCACGAGCCCATGCCAATTGGTCGGGTGATCGGTCGTCCGGTGTAAATAACTGGTCCACAATAGGCACTATTTTCTCCAAGGCTGACCACACAAAGGAAGTTAGGCTGATACTTCGCGTAGGCTCTTGGTAGGGACCCAGACGTATGTGGACGGGTGGTACGGAATATACGTAGATGGCGTTGTCCAGGTGGATGAGGTCTCCATCCAACTCACCGCTCAACACCCGTTTAAACTTAGTCCACCCATCACGCTGTAGTGTCACCGGATTCGATAGCCTCTCAGCGGGCGTCCAGTAAATAGCTTGATCGTCTTTCACCAGCGTGACTTTATCTTGATAAATGTATAACCTCACACTGGGTGTAAGAGGCAGGATGGCGCGTAGTGACATGCTTGCTGTAATTGTCGAAGGGAGAATGACACACACTCTGTCTCATCCCCTGTATTTATAGTGTCAATACCACAGCGCCAGGGTGAATAGGGCACAGACTAGTATGAGGCTAACCAGCCGGCGCTGGTTCCGGCGTGAGCGCTCCTGGTCCATAGCGCGAGCATCAAGGATGGCTGTCATAGTCCAGTAGTGGTGAGTGATGGCACGCCTCTCCATCGAGTGCACTCGGTGGAGGACCGCTTCTGTGAACTCGTTCAGGATCTGGCGTCGTCCCTCGTTGTCGTCGCCATCTGCAAACATGGACCGGACCACTGCTCGGTAACCCGTGAATGAATTCACCACGGTGGCATACTGTAAAATGCGAGTCGCATGGGGCTGGATCTCCGCCATGGCTCTGTAGAAATGAAGGTGTGGGATCCAGAGGGACGTGTTTTATAGACCAGATGTAGCTCTACGGGTGTAGTCCGTGATACGTACTATTCTGATGGGTTAGTGCAAAAAAAAGGGAGCAACAACAACAACAACACAGATTACAGATCAATCCTTTTTCCAGGTCACGCCCGATTCACGCAGACCGGAAGTGACGTCATACACCTGCGCACAACCGTGATGGAAAAAAAATGGATATGACCTTGAACTGATCACGTGACCTCCCCGTGATGACAAATACCCAGAACCAAGTGAGTACATGCATCCCATAGTCCCAGGTCACGCCCGATTCACGCAGACCGGAAGTGACGTCATACACCTGCGCACAACCGTGATGGAAAAACCCCAGAACCAAGTCAGTACATGCATTCCATACAGGCAGACGAGGTCAAAATACTCGCTTCTGATTGGCTGGTCAGGTCAGGTAAGTCACAGTGCTCCGCAAAAGTAGTGCAATGAATACTCCCCTACCCTAAAAATCAACTCCTTTTATACGTTTTTCTATAATCCGCCATCTTGTCCCACCACCCACAGCCGCCATCTTATCCCACCACCCACAGCCGCCATCTTGTCCCACCACCCACAGCCGCCATCTTGTCCCACCACCCACAGCCGCCATCTTGTCCCACCACCCACACCCGCCATCTTGTCCCACCACCCACACACACACGCATGCGCACACCACCAATTGTGACGTCACCCAAGGTTCTGCGCATGCGCAGTGAAGCGCTACCATATCTACTTGCGTGCTACATACTACTCACATGTATAAGCTTATACATGTACAATGTCATATATGGCATGTTTACTTTTGAATTAATTTCATATTTCCAGTCATGGCATTTACCTGGAGAGCACTGAAAAACTTATGCAGACATGTGCCGCTGCCCGTAACTGTACCAGGCAGTCCACAGACCACTAATCCTGCAATTTACAGCGACATAGCACATATACATGTACAATGCTTTGGCATATGTTTACCTTTAAATTTATTTCATAGTTCCAGCCATGAACTTGATGTAAGATACAATAATCTTCTGCCAACATGTTGTAAAGTCCATAAACCTGTCACGTAGGTCATGAAGCACATAAGCATCAGAGTCAGTGATTGGCCACAACCCCCCCCCCCCTGATTCCTCAGGAAATAAACATTACGCATGTAATGATGACCGGCAGAGTGATACATGTGTCAATCGGTCAGACATTTTCAAGGATGCCCAGTTTTACCTCAAAACAACCATGCCGGACTTCATTCCTTCTCTCAGAATAATTGGATCTAACTTTTACAAAACCTGCAGCCCCCAATAGCTCCTGGATCTAGACCACATTAATGAAGGGATCTAGTTTATCGGTGCTATGGCAAAAATATCATGTAGAATGGGTTGTGTGGATAATATCAGATTCATGAAAGTTGAAGTCCTGCAGCATGCTCCACAAATATCATCAAAGGTCATAAAACTTTCTGGTCTGCGCCAGTGTGGATCTATACACTTGTTTTTCTTTTTTTTTTTGTTTTTCTTTAAAATTATCTCCCTTGACCAGGTGAGGACTTGAATGTGTCAGAAATGATTTAGCTTCTAGAAACAAAGACTTCATTTCCTGAGTACCATGGTGTTATATATTGTTATGATTGGCTTAACTTTAGCTGCTGAAGATATTTCTAATTTGAGGATATTGGGCAATCATACTAAATTTATTTTCATAACTTCATTTTCACAATAAGCAACATAAGCGAGATTAGCAAGTGAAGTTTTACAACATAATATAATACGCATCATGGATCTCCTTCAGTTTAGTGTAGACATATATACCCTTGGATATCTGTTACCCTGATTCAGTCATAATATTGACTGTATTATATTGATGTCGACAAGGAATATACATAATTATTTGATAGTATTATTAATTGTATGTTGTTTATGATTAACATGAACTTTTTATTCGCTGGAATCCAGCCATTTGTTCCATATGGGCAATATTCTCATCAGCCATCACCATTCAATATGAATGTGATACATGTACAAGTCCATGGTAATTGATACATTATGGTGAGGGTGACCTGTAACACCAGTATACAAAATTATTTCGAGCTCATTGAATCCGCACATGATGCTGACACAGATCAGAACGAAGTGTCGGTAAAATCAGTTGTGTTTTGTAGAGGATTCTGTCAATGAGGATGCTATACTGTACACATACAAAATATGAAGTGTTGATGTGTAGGGCCTATAGCATAAAATCACAAGCAAGTTGGTAAAACTAGGCACACAGGGTCTCATTTCTGCCGCTAACGTGTTGATTTGGGTGGGGGTGTCCTCTCATGGGGAGGTGTGGGTGGGAAGGGCCTAATGTCTCAAGCAGTATTCCAGGTTTTCCATCAATATACTCTATTCCATACCCCAATATTTCAAGCACGTGAAATCAAAGAAATATTATTTGCGGGAATGTGACTTCCACATCCCTAGCTGGACATGCTAGTGGGGAACCCTCAATCTCACGTTAATTACCATTGCTGAAGTTCACGTCAACAAATGCAAAATTGAGCTTGGCATCCGGCCCTATGTTATTCAGTGATGTACTATTCCCCTACTGACCCTGTTGCCTCGACGGAGGTCTTTGCGCTCATTCAGCGCTTGTTTATTTTCATTTTCTCAACTTCAGCAGAGTTCCCTTGATATTGAGGGCCGTTATGTTCCAACGCCTTCAAAATCTTAGAAAAAAATGTTACCGGTGAGTACACAAATAACCTAGCACACCAATTGAGATAACAAAGTCACCCGCTGAGAGAGTATTCCCCACCGACCTCAGAAGAAATTAACTGCTAGCCGACCCGATTATTTATCTTGCTGTTTAATTATTTATATATTTATTTATCTATCATGTTTTCATATTTACCATTTATTGTGTGTGTGTGCGGGAGAGGGGGTGCTGGTGAAGACGTGATAGTGGGTTATCATGACGCTAGCCATTTCAAGAAATCATCTATGCATGCATATCACTCAGCTTAGAGTCTCAATTTCCAATATTAAAAAAAAGTTAAATACAAATCGTATTCTGATTATTTTTTCTACACCCAAACCTCCGCAGTGAAGAACTCAAATAAATAAATAAAAACAACCTGGACTAAGTATTTGACAAAACCTGTGACATCGTCCCGAACGATGCGAAGTATGACAGCCCAACACAAAGTCGACACCCAAGAAAATGATCACCCCTAACACGACGCTCCTGTGATGTCCTAAAGAGCCAGTCATCAAAACTAGAACAGAAACCTTTGAATTTTAAGCACAACAGGATGAAACCTGCCATCCTGTTTCCTGATACACATTTCCGCGAGCAATGCTACAGACACAGATTTCTACAGACCAGTCGCAGTTCTGCTAGTTTCTTTCTCGACGGCCGTCAGTAGCGTCCGTGCCACTGGGTAGTTGTATGAGAGGAGCCTTGAGTGAGTACGTGCGTCCGTGTCACTGGGTAATGATACGTTTCCAGAAATGGTGCCCTGTGATTCTAGGGGATGAGACAGGTGGGTGGGCGGGTAATGTTCTACTTAGTAGCGGGATTTGGGGAGGGGCCGGGAGCGGTGAATCAGAAACACCGGTATCCGTAATTCCGTGATTCCGTAAGATTCACTTGTTAATAACTCGAGAACGATTTAACGGATCGACTTCAAACTTGGGGTGTGCCTTGACATTAGTGAGGGGACGGTTGGGATTGTTTTTAGCAATGTGCGTAATCCAATATGGCCGCCGTCAGCCGTATTGGATTTTAAGCATTTGGATCTTGTCCGGACAATAGCTCAAGAACGATTCAATCGATCGACTTCAAACTTGAAGAGTGGCTTGACATCGGTGAGAGGACGGTTGGGATGCTTTTCATTCACCTGCGTAATTCAGGATGGTCACGGTCAGCGATCTTGATTTTTGAGCGCTTGGATTTGTCGAGGCAATAACTCAAGAATGATTCAACTGATCGACTTTAAACTTGAAGAGTGGCTTAACATCGGTGTGAAGACGGCTAGAAATGCTTTTCAGTTATCTGTGTAATCCAAAATGGCCGCCATCAGCCATATCACATTATCAGCACAATTCTTGTCCGACAAATAACTGGAGAACTATTGAATCAATCAACTTCAAACTTGAAAAGTGTCTTGACATCATTGAGAGGACAGTTAGATTGCTTTTCAGTTACCTGTGAAATCCAAGCATGCTGCCAGCCATCTTGAATTTTCAGCAGTTGGATCTTGTCGGGACAATAGCTCGGGAACTATTGAACCGATCGACTTGTGGGCTCGTCAGAGAAAACCATTTTCAAAATCATACCCTTAATCAATGATATGGGATATCATCGACCAAAAAAAAATCGACCATAGATGCCCATGGCCCAAGGATGTAATCCACCATAACTGGTGCTGCTGGGGGGACTTGGACCTCTAAGGTTGATTTTTAGAATTAATTTGCAAGGAGCCCATAGCGCTGTTTTTGGCAGCGCATAGTATATTTCTGACTATACCGGGAATCCAATAGTACCCGGTGTGTATACCGATATCATCTTCCCAGCTCAAGTCAATTTCTAAATTGACATCGTTTGCTGCCCACTCATGTGAAAACTTCGGCTAACATAACGTACATCCTCTTCCTAAGCAGTATTCTATTGAATTTCCATAACTCAAACATGAATACATTAATACAAGTCCCAGGTGTAAAGTACGTAAAACATATTCCTCCCTCGATCCCAAAACAATTATTTCCTATATGCATATATTTGCTCTTGCATTATCCTTTACATCTATATATATTACTATATTGTACACAGACCTTGCACGAGTATATCATATCATATCGCCATACAACTACATGTATGTATATTTGCTTGAAGATCATGCACTTTGACATTTACTTTACTCAGCCGTCATAAAAAGGATACCAAAATGTTAAGGGGACAGTGTTTATACAAGTTCGCGGTGATTTACATCTGTTCACACGCAGTTAACAATTCAGAAAGCGATTCAGAAAACCTTGGCTAATGGTGTGCAATGCCGCTCTCATCAAATAGATGGATGTAATTGCTTCATATTTGCAGGTAATGGTTTTATTTAATATCGTACATTACAAATCATAACGACGTGAACCAATAATCAGTAATATAATTAGAGCAACTTGAGTCTTCAACAAGCCTCGCCATACAGATATCTGATTGTTAAATTACAACGGGAGACTGATGTTCAAAATATAAAAGTAACATTTCCAATTAAACTCTTTCTAGAAATTCATAATTGGCAACAAGAGCCAAAATTTGCTTCAATATTCGCCCACACAATCAGATTTTGAGTTTGGAGTTTAACAATTACCTTTCGCAAACTACAGCGTTGCCTTGTTTGGGAATTTAGTGACCCTTGACCTTTTGACCTCGAAATCCTCCGAAGGACGCAAAATATAGAAATGAAGACATCACATCTCAAGATGAAAATGTTGCGATGACATGACTTTATATCAAATTTGGTCACATTCCACAGCCCTATAAATTGGAGTTATAACACCGAATCAAGATTTCCAGCTATTTCCTAATCTTCTGGCTAAGTGATCTTGACCTTTGACCTCTACTTTGGAACTCTATATTTTTGTATTCACACACGATAAAATGCCACGATTCATTCATTTGCGTACACTTCGCCATCCATAAGATGGCTTGCGAATCGTGTGTCTCCATTATCGCGGAGGGATATCCAGTACTTTACCGGATTCTGTTCGGCCTTCATCCGGCGGAGAACAGACCCGAGAAATCTGATAAATTACAGGTTTTCATACCACTTCTGAAACAGATATTGCCTGTGCTTACAAAATATATAGGTATGTATAACTTTCGTATCATCCAAGAGGCGTGGTAGATCTGAAATTTTGAACAAATAGTTCATCACATGACTCGAAAATGGCGAGTTACGTTGGGGCTACGTAGGTAGACTTTAGCTGATTGGCTGACGAAGTCACGTGGTATTGAAATATGGAAATTCCCTCCTGCAGTTGCCAAAAGTAGGCTGAACATGGATACACACGATCCCAGGGTCAGTCTTACCGCGTATAGATGACCGAGATGGTTACAGGTTGCGATTCATTGAGCCACAGTGACCTTGACATTTAACCTTGACCTCAATTTTAGTATGTGACACATAATGTACCTGTGACACACATGTTTAATGTATTAAAAAAAAATGCGATTTTAATGATTTCCTGGTTTGGGGTCACAATGACCTTGACCTCAACTTTGGTATGCGACACATCTTCTACCCATGAAGTCACAAAACAGCAAATTTCAATGATTTTTTTATTTGGTCGGCCACAGCGACCATGACATTTGACCTCGGCCATGGCGTATAAAAAGGACTTTCCATGCCGGAGGTTTATTTCATTATCTGATATTGCAACAATATACGGTAGGTTTTGTAGATTCTCCCTAAAGATCAGCATGCACGATGATAAGGTAAAGTATATGATACGTGATGTCGAAGAGATCGGTGCATCTGCTTAATTAATGCGTTGAAGTCTTACTCTGTATACACTATGATTAAACAGTCTCCATAGCAACGCAACGGATTGGTGCATCTTCTGACAGCTGCCCTTAATCAGCATTGAACCATCAAAGAGCTTTCGGGAATTAGCGAGTTTGTTTTGCCCGGCTGTCGTTAACGTGAAGTCGTTAACGGGTATAAGCCGAGTAGTCTCATCTGGGACCTTGAATCCTAAACATTCACCAATTCAACATCGCTGGCAGTATTTACTAAGATGATGCACATCGGAGTAGTAGTCAGTTCTTGGTGTTACGGACCAGTACTTTGAACCAATATTATTTTCACGGCAAGATAACCGAAATTCCGCTGCGTACGGTTCCCTTCCGTTCGTTTGGAAATGCTTTGTACAATTACGACGGTCGGAGGTTACATCAGTGGCTGTTTAGATGCCGCAATGAATGGATGCCGATGGAACATCGAAGATCGTTCATAGAGGTGTTGAATGCATATGTCAGAGAACAGGACTAGGTGTTTTTACAGTCAGCCAATAACTGCGGTGGCCAATAGGTATTTTTTATATTAGTTTTTTTTTCGGTTATCATTTCAGTCCCTCTTGATTCTCTGTGGTTTGTTTTCGGTCTGTTCTTTTCACGAAATAAGGATACAGTTTTCGAGTCTTTTTTTCATTCCAGCATGCGAATTCACAGTATGCCAGTATCGCCTTCGAGAGCCCGTGCATATAGCCTATGCAGTTGCATATTTGTGGCTTTTGTTGTCATTCAATTAACAGCTTTTTCGTATTTTGACACCGTTCTTCCATGCATATTGACATAAGGCGTGATATTTCTGTTTCATATTTCAATGTAATTATACACGATGACCGAAATATAACTTTTACATCGCTGATGTTGTTTTTCTTCGTTACAGTTGGACAGAGATCTGATAAATCAAGATGTCGATCGGGATACTGTACTTAGATTACTACACGAGGCAAAAGATAGGCAGACTTCTGAATTCCCGTCGTCATCGGATAGCTCTGGCTGTCATCGCCCTCGTCATAACCATGATGCTAACCGCATCTGCAGTCATTCAAAACAGGCCAGTGCCCACCTTGACAAACGTTCCGAACGTAGTAAAGATTGAACTTAATGTGAAGCGCTTAAATTATAATCGTGCGTTGAGGAACAATTCTTCAGATCTGGCAGCCACAAACAGCACCATATCTGAGAAATATTGGAAACCTCGAAAGGAAAAGTTGAATAGCTATGGCTTCGAATTTCTTCTCCATAATGCCTCCCTTTGCGCAGCGAGTGAAAGTCCCTTCCTGCTGATTGTCGTTCCATCGGTGTACCACCATCGGGAGATCCGAACGGCAATCCGGGCCACATGGGGCAGCGTTAGTCACACCCGCACTTGGTCGGATGGCTCCAAAGTTGATAATGTCAAGCTGATTTTTCTATTCGGAACAATTCCAACCGTACATTCTTACAACATTCTTCTTGAGGAACAACAGAATTACGGTGATATAGTCCAAGCAGACTTTGTAGACAGTTATAGGAATCTGACCATAAAGATGGTAACAGCCCTTCGCTGGATTTCCGTGTATTGTCCGAATGCGAAGTACATTCTAAAGGCAGATGAAGACGTATTCGTCAATGTTCCTCGTTTAATACGAATTTTACACGACGAAAACTCCAGCGATACGATTTTCGGACGCATCTATTACAACTCCAGAGTTCCTCGATACGGGAAATGGAGCGTGTCGAGGGCGATATACCCCTTCGACACCTACCCTGGATATGCTCAGGGGAACACTTACGTCATTCCGGGCAGATTAGCAAAGACAATGTTCAACAGTGCTGCATATTTGCCTTACCTGCCCATAGAGGACGCATTCATAACTGGAATTCTTGTCAAAGCTATTGGTGCGAAGTTGAAAAACATTCGTGGTTTCACTTTCTTCTTGGATACCCGTCCATCCTTCTGTGATTTTACAAATGGGGACGCAATTTCCAAAACGAAAGTTAATTTGGAGGACTATTACGACATATGGGTTGGTATTTCGCGGAACATCACATGCCCGAATCTACCAAAGACAGACAAAGAAACAGATATTGGCGATCAACTTTAGCCATTCCAAACTATTTATAAAACTGTATGTTTCACTTTATAAGAAATGGATTTCTTGAAAGGACCTGAACCCTGAAGACGTATTATACTTCTTTCAATCACCTGATAAATTGTGCATTCATCCATCTGCATTACAGGTGATCACTTATCCAGAAATCTACGATAGCATTGCCCAGTACACGTGCTGCACGACGTGAAGTCCTATATGTAACCCGATCCACCAAATTAAAGCTGGCTCTTCCGACTGTGCCTGCCCAGGGATCTCACACTGGCAATTAAGTTGTCACGTTACATGAGGGAGTTGACAGGCTAATTAACTGTATAACGATCCCCACTAGCCATTTAATTGCCACGGATGTTGGAGCCTGCATTGCATCAAGGGATAGAAGTGAAATTTTATTGTCATGGTTATAGGGGGCCTACGTCATCAGGTTTCAGGACAGTTATAGCAATAACCATGATAACAAACCTGCAAGGAGCAGACCTCTGGAATAGGATCCGAATGGATCAAGTTTGGCCAAGAAAATTGCCCACACCTGTTCTAGAGTGATTTATCCCAGCAGTTTCATCCACAGTGAAAAATAAATTATTTCTATTTACTAAGTAAAACACGAACTCAAAAAAACTAGATTGACAAGCAATTAAGTGCATGATGAACTGTGGGGCCAGCCCCTGAATGGTTCAGTCGATTGCCTATAGAGCAAATACACCATGGTTCACATTGTCAGGCTTTTATTTGTAGAATATGCAATAGACTGTCCGTTGTCAAACTGAACCTAGTTAACTATAGTTATGATCCGATCACAAATTATATTTACGGTAATCTCTTCAATAATTGAACACAGGTGATGAATGTTACCACTTAAAAAATTTCCCTTATCGATTATTCTGACGGAGAATTTGACAGAATAAGTGTTTGAATTATTAAAGAGATTACTTTTCAATTAATTCAACATATGGTCAACCATGCAATAAAACACATTTAGAATGTAGTTCAAGTATGATAACATTTTTATTTCATCCAGTCAGTAGAACATGGCCTTGATAACAAAATATTTACTAGACTTTAAAAAAAGACCAGCTGGCAAATAAAGAGATATCAGGTGCAAGTAAAGAGATATTAGCTTCAAAATTTCTGACTTAGTGGTCATATATAGAATTACTGCTGGTCATAGGAATAAGGTGTGCCGCTTTGAAACACCCAGCTAATGGTCAATATCAACACATTTTTTTGACAATATACTTAGTAATGTCTTAGCCAGCTGTCTGTTAAAGATGTAATCAGCCTCAAAATGGATGGATTTTGTAAACTCTCCCCTGTGCGTTTTTTCAGCAGGGAAGATTACCAAAGCACCATATGTATTATATTTGATGATAGTGGGATCGTCATATACAACGAATGCAAGAATATCTTGTCAGAGAAATTTGTAACTCTGCCCGCTTCGACGGCTTTTCTGTCTCGCCATTGAGTGTGTGTTGTACGCGGAGTGGAAAATGACGTCACTGCGTGACGTATGAGCGACGTAGCGACGCTCAAGAATTTGAATGCTGCACAGCTGCAGCCATGGGATAACGTCATGGCTCGTGCATACAGTTCGGTAATGTCGCACAGCATACGTTGGTAGAATGCACCACACGTGTATACGCTTGTTGACACGGCCGTGAAAGAATAAACGGCATGCCATGCCGTTTATTTTTAAAGATCAATTCCTTCTATTTTCTCGTGAATGGTAGAAACAAGTTCAGTTTTTTGTGGTCAAATGTGTTTCAGTTTGTACCTGTTGTAACATATGTCACTTTCGCCGAGTTTGAGAGACATTGATTTCATCCCAGATTTGAGGCTGATTACATCTTTAACATCAATATCACCTGCTCAATTTTGCCTACATGAACCTCCGAACAAAACCAGTCCAAATGCCAATTTTTATTCAAATGTCAGAATAGTATACAGAATAGATTTGAATGACATTTCAAATTTCAAGACCATAGGTTATTTTTGGCAATAAATGTGTTTTCACAATGAAACAAAGTAGCAAAGTGCTTACCAGACAACTGACATTTTGCTGTCCTCTTTGACAAAAAAACCTGCATATTTGACATATTGAATGTGTTTGAACATATACCGAAAGCTTATAATTTGATGTCAATGAACTCTGAAAAAAAAAAAAAAAATTGGCTTAAAAAAAATCAATCACTGATTGTTGTTGAAGTTACCTCGACACATCTGCTCTGATTGGAGAAGAAAACCTCCACATATGCGGGTAGCCTCTGCAATCAAATAATGAGAAATTCCTGCTTCTCAAGGTCTTATTACAGAACAGTAAACATCTCCGCCTAATCTGAAGAACTTTCAAATCACCGAGACGAAGACCAGTTAAAATATATATGGTTTTTATTCAAGATCCAGATTGTTTTCACATACACAAACAAGTTGAACTACTTCAACAGTATTTACATATATTCGTACTATAGAACTATTTGACATCCTGATGCGGGTCATTGTTATTCTTTTAAAGGATAAGGTGTCATTACCTAGGTTCATGTGAAAGACGATAATAACCAGCACAGAATTTTACCAGATTAACGGTAAATATTAACACAGGAAGGAAGCAATCAGAGATTGCTCAATTGTATGCTTCCCCTTTCCGCTTTAATCCGACACTGCCCCGCCATTGTTCTGTTCTTTATTGGTTGATGGAGGCCTAATTTGGATAATTATAAAAATTCTGTTTCAGTCACTCTTTTTTCCATATCTCACATAATACATATTCCAAGTATCAACCAACAAGTGATAATACGATGTTTCAATTCAAAATGGTCGCCAGGGCATTCGCCAAATCCGAAAATGTGACCTGGTTATGAGACCTACATTCCTTGGGAGTATATTGTGATGAAATTATGAAGCGATCAGTGTACTTTAAATTTAGCACCCAATTCACTCTTTTTAGGGCAATTTCATACTTCAGAACCTATGTTGTCTGCTTTGGAATGTAGAATAACATATAATATAGCCATTTTCCTGGTCCAATCGGTTATGGACTGAGATCCAGCCTGGACAAATAAATATATCCCATTCACTTAGGTTTGATAAACAAAGGGCCATAACTCTTGAAAATATAACTGAAAGCAGAGGAACTTCACGCTGCACACCTATGGGTCACTGACCACATATCATGCAAATTTCATACTTGTCCATACAATATTAACCGAGATCCAGCCCTACAAGTCCCAATTCACAAAGATTTGAAGAAAAAAGGGCCAGAACTCTTGAACATATACGCGAATTGTGGAGAAACTTCACGCTGCACAACTACAGGGCACTGACCACATATTCTGCAAATTTTGTAATTGTCCATACAATATTAACCGAGATCCAGCCCGGACAAGTCCCAATTCACGGAAAATTCAGGAACAAAGGGCCATAACTCTTGAAAATATAAGTGAAACGTGGAGGAACTTTAAGCTGCACAACTGTGGGGCACTGACCACATATCATGCAAATTTAATACTTGTCCATACAATATTAACCAAGATCCAGCCCGGACAAGTCCCATTCACAGAGATTTCAGAAAAAGGTCATAACTCTTGAAAATTATACCGGAACTCGGAAAAAACTCTACGCTGCACAACTACGAGGCACTGGCCACATTCCATGCAAGTTTCAATCCTGTCTATCAAATATTAACCGAGATATTGCGCGGACAAGAACTTGGACGGACGGAGGGGGGGGAGGCATAATAATAAATGCAGAACTTCAGACCAGTTTGAAGAATACTGAATGACTGCCATGACTGGTGTAAAATGAAGTTCCATCTGTTTACACTCAGGTCTTCCGGGAGTGGAAATGGTCAGTTTCTGAGGCCGACACAGTCTTTTGCATTATTCCGAAGAAAACAAAGAGATTCTATTCAATGCACTGTTTGAACAACGTGTCAACATATTTGATATAGCAAATGAAAACTCTGAAACTGCTATATAACATAGAGTAAAGCTTTTATAAATCAGACATTTTTCACCTGTGAAAACGACACAAACCCACATGTATATATACATATATAACAGGACAGCGTTAATATTTCTCTGACCATGTTAACGAGTGTGTAATGTAAATTGTTCATGGTAGTTTATTTTTTGGCAGCTTTAGGAATGTGAATTTTCCTGGGCGGTTCCCATCGTAGACAGGAACTGTCCACTGTTAATACAGGTCGTTTATACTGGGCACTCTTGATGTGTTCCTCCACTAGTTTAGGCGTGACACAGATCACGTGTTGACCCTTCCAATACTTGACCATGTTCAGAGACTGTAACGTACTGATGATGTCACTCTGGGTAATACTCGTCATTTGGCTGAAATTAAAATCAACAGCAGTGTTACACAAACATAATATACATATTCTACTATTATATTTAGCATTTGGAAATGCTAGTCAAGGGGTTAACTTCCAATCAAATTTCAATTTTTTAAAACTTAATCCAGATTTCGCCGACAAGCATTCAAGCATTAAAATCGAAGTTTGATGAATAGATTGCTGTTTCTAATACTGCCGTTATGTCGCAAAAGTGTGAAACTTTGATGTCTGTTTTGAAAATGTTACAGGAGTAAGCTGTAATTAAAATGGTGAAATCATTCTATATTACAGATACCACTCATATCAACCTTCTACTTTGAACCATGTCTGCCATTCAATTATATCTCCATGACTGAATAACTGATAATGCGAAGTACGTGTTTTCTTGCGGATTTAAGTGAATAAGGTGAACTACATGGCCAGTGTGACTCTGTAAATTTCTGTACAAATTAAATCTTTTTTTGATAACTAGTATAGAGAAACTTCCCGAAGACAAAGTAAATATAGCATTAAGCGGGGATATGGCGTGTGTCAGTGTTCTCACCTGAGATCTTTGATGGA
>JAVTVY010043998.1:0-19994 GCA_036873755.1 Hanleya hanleyi | reverse complement strand
TGACATCTTACGTGTCATCTAAGGCACTCGCAGAGTAACGATAAAGAACGTCAGGATAAACCGTGCCGGTATATGGCCTACCCTATATATAGAATAATTCTGTTATTCTATATATAGGGTAGGCTATATACCGGTACGGTGTATCATGACGTTCTTTATCGTTATTCTGCGAGCGCCTTAGGTGTCATTTATATTTGGCAACTATATTATTCCCAGTAATCACTAGGACACAGAATCCCTATTGTGTAGCCTAGGTCTTCAATGGCATAAAATGAATAGCAATGAATCGATGTGTTGTTCTTTGAGAGTCGCGACACGCAGCATAATTATATTATTTGTTTGTCTACCGCAAAAATCAGATAAATATCTGAACACATATAATGATGATCTCGTATGGAAGTCATTAGTGTCCGTAATTAATCCCATTAATTAAACTTCAATAACTTGTGGTCGGAAATTCTTCCAATATCGAATATTCTGTAGATCATAGATTATATAAAACGACTTAAACCCCGTTTCTCTACTGAGAATATAATACCGTAACAGGAAATATCAACTGATACGAAATTACCCCATAAGATACATGTAACAGCATAAAAACTCAACACACATCCACCCAATTATGTCTCGAGACGCATTGCTGAATGTATCTATCACCCTCGAGTGGATATCCACGTCTTTCGCCGCGGGAACATTCAACAGGACGGGCCAAATTTCACACTTGTACATCATTGCTTACCTGGAAAGCCAAATAGATGACAATCTCATTGGGGTGAATCATTAGTTCAGCGTTACTCGCTATTGCGTCAGAGACGGAGATCTAGTATAGAGGAGGGGTATGTAGATCGATGTTGGGCGTGTAGAAAGCATTTTTATGACATTTACTGTCATTGTGGTGTATGAAAAGGTGGGAAATAATTATATTCTTGCATAAAATATATATATATATAATCACAACAACAACAACGTCGACGAAGACACCCTCTGCCACCCTACGCTGATAAACAGCTTGTATCACTGACGTCCCTGCTCTCCTTGTTCCCCCCGCTGATTCACATCGCCAAGTTCGCGCCTCTTGGCCGTAAGGGGGCGCTTTATCTGGTTACCCAATCGCCGTGCCGTAATAGCTCGGAGATAACCCGATTCCTCATACTAACCACGATTGGCTAACTACCTCACGTGATCGAAATTACGTCATGCCTTCATGATAGTGAGATCACTACTCTCACGTAATGTGGAAGCCATGCCCATATTTTGACAGAGACACGCCCTATAACTGCATCTTTCAAAGAAACTTTCCCTGTCTTTATGAACATTCAACATTCAATTCAAAATCTGAAACAATTGTGTTTTTACGTTACTATTCTAGGCAGCTTGATCTTCTTATATACTCATGACGATAAAACGTACGCGTGGTCTTATCAGTGGGATATTAACAACATTTACAGGAATTTATTTGTAATTATTTGAAGGTATCAGTGAACAAATGTTTGCAATCAGTTGACGATCCTTACTAAATAATGGAGGAAGTTATCCAAAAATCTGTTCACTCTTAACTCAGAAATTAACGTAATTAGAGCTGTTTTGCCGTCCGTTTATTGTTAGTTTTGCCGTTAACGACATATGAACGTTTGAAAAGGGAGACAACTTATATTGCCAAGACTCTTCTGTAAGAGTGATATTCATTAGTCATTGGTGGTTGGCCTGTGCAGAGCGCCCCCTTACGGCCAAGACGTGGATTGACAGACCCGATGTACTTGTATTTTTTTTTTGTGCTCCTCAGAGCTAGGTCAACTATACTGCATTCTCCATACTTCGATAAAAGGACTTCGTGTGCATAAAATCTCGTATCATTCATTGATCGTTCACATTTGCAATAGCCGTGTCGAGGTACTTATTAGCACTCGTATGTGATTTTGTAAGTAAGTCGAATTTAACCACGTATTTCATGAAGAAAGTTTGGAAAACCACAAACATAATACTTTCATACGTATAGTTGTGAAAAGTAACCAAACATGAGCGGCATTTCTTGGCGCGTTTTACTCTTTTTGCCCCTCATAATCTATTAGGCTTCTCCTATACTACAGACATTTGGTTTACACAATATATCAACGATACGTTCGAAGTGAAGCAGCTGGCCGGGGTCCAGACCTGACCTGGATCAGGAATCGCGTACACAGGCCATCGCACAACTCCTGTTATTAAAGCACACGTGTGACGTCACTATTGTCCCGACGCTCCATTATTTTTACCTCCGTCGATCAGACGGAGGTCTAGGAGCGCAACGTGAAATCTCCCGCCAAATAATTGTCATATGGGGAACCCACGACTCATAGTATTTCCAATAGGGATCGTCATGGTTCCCGACGAAATCTTGAATTTTCTTTGGACACAAATGAATGCTTACGTCACAAAAGGTGTGTATCCTTTGCAGCGCTTCCACCGGGTCTCTTTATTCGAGGGTACTAAATTCGCGTGTGTACAGTATAGCTTCGCGCTGGTACAGATTGCCGGTTTTCGACGAAGACAAACCTGCGCTTTCATAAAGAGTAAATTTTCACGGAAGAAAAACTCGCATTCCAGATAGTATAATTGGAAACTTCCTCGAGAATCTCTGAATCGGCAAAAAGATAAAGGACGAGTGTCATTCACCAGGATGCGAGTCGGAAGTGAGAAGTCAAATTCAAAGTCAGAGGTCAAAAACGTAAAACTCCGAAGAACTCTCTCGGCTTTTTCTTTTCTTTTTTTTTAATTGGGGGGTGAGGGTTGGGGAGATAGCGACTGAAAAAATATATCTTCCCATGCTTCAATCGTTATCTGTGAATCCGATCAACAACCTAGCCGGATAATCTGTCAAAAATTATCCGTCGTCTAGGTAAGGTTGAAGGGTCATCGGAAGCTCGAACTGTGATACAGGCAAAAACTGTTGTTGTAGTCTGGAAAAATAACTCTGCCTCACGAGGCGCTCTCTCGGCTTTTTCTTTTCCTTTTGTTTGAAGATTGGGGGGGGGAGATAGCGACTGAAAATATATATCTTCCCATGATACTTCAATCGTGCGCTCATGAATTCCACGGAAAAGCGGACATTGCTAAACAGCCCTTTTTCGCATAAAATTCACTCCACATTCTGTCGTAGCCCCTATATTAGCATGCTGTTTGTTCTATTCGCTTCCTATGATCCCCGGGAACAAGCCAATAATAGAGAAGATTTGTTTTAATAGCGAAATATTTTTCCCGCAATTTTTTAACATGAAGAACTCGGGGAAATTCTAAATTGTCAAAGAAGAAAAATTGCACTTTACTGAAAACTATACTATTTTGAAACATCTGCAGAAAAGATATGCATGTGGCGGGAGCTGTATACCTTAGTAAAAATAAGAGGTCAGAGTTTTAATTTTCTAAGTAGAAGAGATAAATTCACTCTAGGAATATTTTTTTGAAGAAAATGTGTAATTAATAAAGCACTTTTACCGATAAGATTTAAAAAGCGCACTCGTGATTCCATCACGATTTTTTGTCGATTCCGTCACGGACTAGATTTAACCCCTGGGATGATCCAGTCGCGTTTTTCTCACGATGAAAAAATCTTATCATCCTTGGGTACTGTATGTTAGTAAGAGATGTCATATAAGAATAGTCAGATTGAAACAGAGCAGCAAAAAAATAGACAAGCAACACTAGTCAAGAGTCATGTCCGTTTCAGGTGATTCCGTCACGAACATTTCGAAGCATGATTTACTGAAAATGCTGGATCATCTGTAGATTTTTCATGGATCCGTAAACAGATGTCATATAGAATAGCAAACTAAACTTGAAACTACATGGGTATGACCACGGAACTTCCGAGTACATGACTTTGAATAAAGAAAAAGTCTTCCCAACGGTGAATCCGTCACGGTGGAATTCATGATCTGTGAATCCGATCAACAACCTAGCCGGACAATCTGTCAAAAATTATCCGTCGTCTGGGTAAGGTTGAAGGGTAATCGGAAGCTCGGACTGTGATACAGGCAAAAACTGTTGTTGTTGTAGTCTAGAAAAATAACTGGCATGCACTCTATGGAGAAGGGCCTCGTGAGGCACAAAGTGCAATTTTTGTTGTTGTTTATCTGCAAATCCGCTCAACTCGATGGGTATCTTTCACTTGTTCTCACAGTTGCCTGGCCTGTGTGATATTGGGTGGTCGAAGTCTACGTATAGTTTTTTTCAATAAATTATGGAAATTAATATAAACATATATTTTTTAAATAGATTCTTTTATAAGTGTATTTCTCTTTCATCTTTGGCTCAATTAAAGTCATTCTTTAAAATGTGAAGCCGAGTTAATACAGTTTTTAATTATCTACCAAACCCTGTCCTCTATGACATAGAATAAAAGAGAAGTTGGGAATAGAACCGCTCAACACAGTCATTTCTAAACATCAAGTTGTACATAAGTATTTTTACTTACTCTGTACAAGCTGAGGGCATTTTTGTGGCTTTTGAAAATTTTGAGATTTTTGCGAGTCTGTCCTTATTTAACTAAGCGACGTCCAAGCGAGCTAATGTACGCGCGTTATATTCATATCAAGTATGGTGCGGCTTGTGTTCAATGAGGCTTGGAATGTTTATACAATTGATTTTCTTCTCACTGTTACACAATAAATATTTGCTGCGTGGAATCCAGTCATTTGTTCCATAGGGGCAATATTCTCATCAGCCATCACCATTCAATGTGAATGTGATACATCATGGTCATTGATACAGTAAGGTGAAGGCGAAGGTGACCTGTAACACCAGTATACAAAATTATACCAAGCGCATTGAATCCTCATCATATGATGTTGAGACAGATCAGAACGAAGTGTCGGTAAAATGAGGTGTGTTTTGAAGAGCATTCTCTCATCAATGATGATGCTATACTGTACACATACAAAATATGAAGTGTTGCTGTGTTGGGCCTATAGCACAAAATCACAAGCAAGTTGATACAACTAGGCACACAGGGTCTCATTTCTGTCGTTAACGTGTTGATTTGGGTGAGGGGATCCTCTCATGCCTAATGTCTCAAGCACTTTTCCAGGTTTTCCATCAATATACTCTATTCCATACCCCAATATTTCAAGCACGTCAAATGAAACAAAAATTATTTGCTGGGAATGTGACTTTCACGTCCCTGTCTGGACATGCTAGTGAGGAACCCTCAATCCCAGATTAATTACCAATGATGAAGCTAACGTCCAACAAATGCAAAATTGAGCTTGGCATCCGGCCGTATGTTATTCAGTGATGTATTACGCTACGGACCCTGTTGCCTCGACGGAGGTCTTTGCGCTCATCCAGCGCTTGTTCTACATATACCCACTAATTTCTGGATAGATTCTATGTACGCGATCTTTGTGTTTACTCCCGGATACAATAATCTATAAGCAGGAGATACGTTAGATATGCTCTTCTTTTTCATATGCGAGTGAGAGCATTCTCTTTGTGAGTGACTGTTTTATCACCATTTCTTCCTTATATCCGTGAAGTTAGATTTCCTTTCCACTTGTCTCTACCGCTTGCAAATACATGGGTTTTCCCCCTTTTAATTATTTATTTAAATTCGGTCTTAATGAGTCTTCGAAAAGTCAAAGCGTGAGTGCCCTGTAATATGGATTTGAAACGACAGTAACTTCATTGAAAAATGTTGACAGCTTCTTTCTGCCGAGAATCCAACATTTGTTTTATTCTTCCAATATTTGTCAGCTTTTGATTTTCCGGATTTCCGGATTTTCCGGATTTCCAATCAGATGTTTAAAACCGGAAGCTATGCCATGATGCATTGTTGTTTTAATAAAACCCCATTCCATCTTGAGAAAAAAATGTATTTTGAACATAGATACGAAAATTTTGTTTATGAACGACGGCTGATCACGAGTTGCCGGTGGTCTGAAAGTGGCAAAAAAAGAAGAGTTATTCCCCTTTTTCAGGAGCAAGATTTATTTTACAGCAATGGCTTCAACATGGGCCTCGAGAAAATCACCGTCATAAGTTTGTTTACAAACAGTGTCAGAAGCTGACAGGGACCTTACAGCATGCGTGAGGCAAAAGTTTACTCCTGGTTTGCACTATGCGAAGGAAACGTGGCGGTTTTTGCTATTTTAAGACGACCGGCAAGGCGGGTATTAACCTGGATGATTAGGGGCCTGTCTCAGTCAGGGAAGGAGGAGTATTTCGGCCCTCTAATTAATTTCGCTGGCCCAGCTCTTGGGGTAGACTGCTCAAACTATGAATACTATGTATTTGTTTCAAGAAAACGTGTTTTTGTTCCAACTTGTTTCGAAAAAAAAAATCATTATTATTTTTTTTTTATATAGTTTCTATAAAAAAACTCATCCATATGATAGAGAATAATTCGTATTTACAGCACAAATTCCTTTTATACCATTTTAGACCAGAAACAATTCGAAAAATTAATAGAACATACGGGGGAAAAAACACGACATTATGAGGACACCTCGTGAATATTTAGATTTTTCCATGATCTGTTGCACCTATTACGCAAATAGTCTCAAAATGACGCCAATAAGATTCGCAGAAAAATCGAGAAGATTCAGCCCTCTTGTTCTCATCTTTCTGAGACTGCGTGAAAAAGTATGGTGAGGGGCCATAATTGCCCTCTTTAGCCAGATACGAGTAACAAATTAACAAATGTCAAATTTGAGACGTGTTTTATTTGTTTACTTTCAGCCTCCTCAGCTGGGCTAATGGCCTTATCGCTGACCTATATCATTATTTTCACTGAATCATACGCATTCCTGATGAGGCAGTTGTGCGAACTGGAAAATTATGTAAGTACAGAAAGAACTTGAGAATATAGTTTTCCTTTTTTATCTTCTTCCATCAAATAAAGAAATTATAAGTATCTGAATTCCTCAAACATTACTGGATATATGCCGTTTAGATGAGGAAAACTCCTTTATCTATGACGGTAATAAAACATTTCTTTCAATCCAAAACCTACAAAATGATATTTTTCATTATACACACTGAAATTTCAACCTGGAATAAAATACTGTGGCTATATGCATTAAAATGAATTATTGATTCACGAAATTGCTTTCCCTGTTCTATTTTGTTAAATTTGAAGCATTTATAGGGAGGATTTCTCTTGTAGCAAAAATTTGACATCTCAAACCAAAATCAAACTCGGTTCTTTCAAATAATCAAATTTCCTCATATATTGTGTGAAAATATCATTTTGTTTGCGGTCTCTCATTTTCTTTACCAGCGAAAATCATAAATGTCTCAAAAATACCAAAATAGGTCAGAGATCAGGCTTGTATCCATTTTCATAAAGTCGACAATCGTAATTTTTCCATGACGGTAAATCAGTATTCAGACTTCAACTGAAATATGACTCTGCAGGTTTTGAATTGAAATAAAAAAATAGCATTATTTCAGTCACTTGTCCATTTGTTTTTTTTCTGATCAGTATACTTGTGTCGAACTCTACCAGCAAACGTAAGAAAATCCAAGGTTGTCGCTTTAACGGCTTCACAGTGACATCGTTTGGAAAATTATTTTTGCAAATTTTTATTGATGTATTTTCTTCACAAAGAATGCATAATAAATTAGGAAATAATACTCTGATGCTTAATAAAATAGTTTTGCCCACTTTTTGCCCAGCAAAGAAAAGATTTTTAAGAAAAATGACGAAAACATCACTTTTCTGATACCCCACATGAATTCCATTTTGAATTTACTCATGATTCCCTGCTCGGGGACTTGTGCAAATAGGCTCAACATTGCGTCAATATAATAAACTACAGAGTCACGGAGTGTCAGCTCTTTTTTCTCTCTTTTTTTTGTCGTTCTGAAGGTAGTGTAGAAAGTTTCGTAGGGGTCATAGTGGCCCCCAAGCCTGGTAGGGTTAACTCAGGACTAGAGGCCATTCGAACACCACGTGTGTTCTCATCTCCATATTGTTCAAATGAAATATCATTACCTTGAAATGCGTTTGGTTTACAGAATACTTATACGAATAGAAGATCATGATGTCTCCATTCCATCACTGAAAATTGTTGATCTCTTCTCCCTTATAAAAAAACCCCGTGGTTTACCATACATTACCATAGGGTAAAGTATGGTAATGCGTGGTAAACCACGGTTCTGTATGGTAATGTATAGTAAATCCGAGGTAAAAGATTGTATGGTAAAGTTTACCGTGGTTTACCATACAATGAACCGTGGTGAACCACGGTATTCCAGGCTGAACCATAAACATCCATGGTAATGTATGGTAAATCTGAGGTAAAAGATTGTATGGTAAAGTTTACCGTGGTTTACCATACAACGAAACGTGGTGAACCACGGTATTCCAGACTGAACCATGAACATCCGTGGTAATTTATTGTGAATCCATGGTAAAAGATTGTATGGTAAAGTTTACCTTGGTTTACCATACAACGAACCGTGGTGAACCTCGGTATTCCAGGCTGAACCATGAACATCCATGGTAATTTATGGTGAATCCGTGGTAAAAGATTGTATGGTAAAGTTTACCGTGGTTACCATACAACGAACCGTGGTTTACCATGGTATTCCAGGCTGAACCATGAAAATCCATGATAATGTATGGTGAATCCATACGGTAATAAATATGGTAATAAAATGTATGGTCAATTTTACCATGGTTTACCATACAACGAACCGTGGTCAACTATGATGTTCAATGGTAAACCGTGAAACTTCATTGTTCGAATCCGTGGTAACAAAGCATAATAGTAAATCAAACATCAGACGAACCGTGGTTACAATACCCAGCAATTTAGTGTCAAATGTATGTACCATGAATACACTTTTCTGACACAATTTGTGTTTCTTTGAAATGTTCCCTAAAAGTTTATCTTTGTAGAAAACAAGAGTTTCTTACAATAATAAAGTTTTATTTCATAATTATTACTTTTGAAATATCACACAAAATTGTCAAACTATAGGTTTACATACATATTCCATTACAAATAATGGCTCACATATCCATATATCCACACAGTAAAACCACTGATAAAACGTAGGTTTTTTTCCTACCATACAGACATACATTGACTGTAAAAACGTCCTGTTGAGTTCACACCTTAATCACACTAGCTCGCGCTAGCAGACAATGACACAGTTCGATAAGCCATGAAGATACTTCATATGTACCGGTACATCCAACTTAATCGTGGATAAAACAACATGGTACCATTGCCATCAAATTTGCTTGCTGTTTCAAATGCGCATCAACAATGCAAGGCACGTCATGCATGCGACGTTCGTAAGTCTTTGTTATATTCTCCGTTTCAGAACCACATATAGGCACTTTAATATAATACACCATTTACACCTCTGCTTGGAGACTGTCATTGTAAAGATCATAACTTGCCTTTTCTTACGGTTGAAAAAGGACTTTTTGTTTGGTTAGTAATCATGCATTCAGATGAATGCTATATATGCCGATCGTATACAGCTCATAATGTGATGAATTATATAGTTTCAATCAAAAATAAAACAACAATCTATTAAAAAATCGATATATTCATTCATATGACAATACTCGCTCTCATACATCACCGCCAGGCCGTAAATTATAAAGAAGAGTTGTCTTTCTTATTTGGCCGATAGACGGCGCGCACATCGTGACGGAAACGAGGCTAAAATGTCGGGCAGTTGTATGCAGGTATGAAAGTGTACTGTTGTTTGTGTGAGAAAATTCGTGTTGTTTTGACCCTTCACTGTAACCCAGCTGGCCTACTGTGTGGTCAAGCAAAGTTGATCGTTTGATTGACTAAACTGAGTGGCTCAACAATGAATATGTGTGCAGGGCATCGCAAATCCATGCAGTGTGTAACTTTCCTTGTTGGCATGCATGTTGTGTTACTCGTCGAGCGGACCGGGGTGGCGGATTATGGAAATGCCGCAAACCTTGATGTTTTCTTTCACTGCTGCATGTTTGGTTGGCTTTAGCCACCTGTGGTTGGACAACGATATCAACCAGATGTCCAGGGTATTTAAATATTCAACGAACGAACGATGAGACAGTATTTATCCACCGATCCAACAAATCTACGACTTCTCCTTTCAAGCTCAACAACAACAACAACAATGATATGAACAACGACACCTGGGGCATTGACACTGTGTCTCATTGTCAAGTCAACTGGCCAATGAAGAATGGCAATGTCCCGAAAGTTGGAGCCCGAGATTGAGATTTAGCAGTGAGTATTTATTTTGTCTGTCTATGTAATTGTTTTACTTTTATGATACAAAAACTTGCTGAGTCAACATTTTTTTATTGTGCACAAACCCGGCATTGGCAAAGGTTGTGTTTATAAGTGAAACTTGATTGCGAAACATGCATCTTAAACACCAAAAATGTGCAAACATAGAGGTTATAATATGGTTCTATGATATCGACAACTTCTAAAAAATGAAAATTATATGTTAGTAAAAACATTTTGTATCTCTTGATTGTTTGACTAATTGTTTGACTGAAACTTGCAGAATAATAATTATCAAGTTTTGAAAATAATGATATAGTGGTTGCACCATTTTATAACGAGAAAACCAGCATGCATAACATTGATAAAAAGACATGAACAGAGAGAATTGATGTCACAAATATTTGGGTTTTTTTATTAGATAACAGGCCAGGTACTTGACTACATGAATAATAGATCTTCAATCACCCAAACCATTTCCAAAACCTTCACTGACATACTGTACATGTTAATAATTGTAATATTGTGAAACGGTAATTTCTACATGTACTGAAACAGTAATTTCTACAATCAAAATATGTATTTTGTATTATTGTAAATTGTATATACAAATTGTTTGTCCTTTTCACGAACAGGTGACATCGCAATCACAGTCAGAGGTAGCAGAATTGCGGAAAGATGTAGCTGATCTACAGCGGGCAGTCGCAGACCTCCAGGAAGCAAAAAAGGCCATCATGGCAACGAATGAATCCTTAGTGGCTACAGTTTCTTCCCTTGCTGGTTAGTTGAATTTGGAGGAATTAATCGAAAGTCTTACCAAGTAATTCTCCTTAAGTAACATTTGTATCGTAGTTAGCCCCGTGGGGCTGCTGGGTGTCGTTAAAAGGAATAGGGCCTCAGTCCCAGTATGCTTGTCGTAAGACCCAACTAAATTGGGGAATAGCAAGCTCTCTATAGTAACAAATTTCATAAATAGTAAGCTCGTTATAGTTAGCAAAGTTAAGAAATTATCAATATTGTGAAAGGGGTTGTCGTCGCCGTGTTGCTGAAATATAACTGGTGCGACGTTGACTTGAACTCATTCACTTGTATCGTAGTTAGTAAACACGGGCTCTATAAATTCTGTGAACCATAGCAACCAGGGTATAGAAGCCAGCATACTTACCTCATTATGCCTTGGTTTGAACTCTGAATTGATTTTAAGTTTGGAATGTACCCATATGGCATATAAATTATAAAACCATGAATATTTCTCTTTTCAGATCTTTCATCCTTGGTGGAAAAGTTATCCGATTTACTTCAGCCCCAACAACGAACCAGTCTGCCAACCCAGCATCTCGCTACTGTAAGCCCCAGTGAGTCAACGATCCACCACCAAGACGACCACTGTGTCACAGTGAGACCATCCTCCCCGGCAACATCTGACATCAGCCCAGTCGTTGTCGATGCTTCCAGAGATGGAATGGAAGGGTGACCACGGAAGACACATCGGGGGCAGGTGAAGAATCTTTGGTAAACTGTTTTCACGTTTTGGAAATGTAAGCTTCATAACACTGATAAGCATGAAGATGGTCTGCTATTTGTTACTTAAACACTGAATGAGATGTTTTCTTATCCATACAACATAAAATCTGCAACTTATTTTCCTAAAAAGTCTCATTCATGGGATTAACGTAATGTCGTATTACATCAGATCTTGTCTTTTCAGTTTTTTTGTATTTTCACTTCTCTTTTCACACAACACTGATAAGCATGACCATTCTCGGCTATTTGTTACTTGCAAATTGAATCACATATGATATTGTTTTCCCTGTGCATATCAAATACATACAGATTATTTTCCCAGAAATGAATTGAAATAAAAGGCATTCATGGGACTAATCCATTGCATCAAATTTTGCCATTTCAGTTTTCCATATCTTCTGGAATTTTAAGACTCGAGGAAGATGATGAACACCCTCCTTCAAGCTCTGTATCGTGACGAGTTTCTATCCATGCATTCTGTTGGCGGGGGGAAGCGAGCCGGGGGCCTTCAAGCAAAGCCAGGCATGGATCCCAGTCATGTCCGGGAGATTGCAAGTAAGTATAACAGACACTTTTTTGTGAAAATTAATTGGTGGCAATAAAAAAAATCAACCTGAATAAAGCCTATATGCACATCAGCTTTTCTCAGTTGATGTCAGTTCCTTGTAGGGGCCATTTCCATAGACTGGTAATATGCATAGGGTCCATTATAACTACACTTGATCTCATGGCAACCTGGAAAAAGTTACACCATCACACCCTGACTGACAAATATCATAGACTTGAGTTACCTCCATTCGAAAGATGTAGACTTGGTTGATGTGGCCATCTTAAAATGACAAGGAACGTTCTCTTGTGTTGATTATTCAGTCAGTGGTACCACTTTATTTATAAGCTGTATTATTTTACTGGACATGCATCATAGAATTGAGTTACCTCCCTTTAAAAGATGTAATTCAATATTGGTCAGTTTACAGCTTGGGGTATAATATCTGCAGTTTATCTGTAGTATATATTTCTTTCTTTTTCAGATTCAGTGGAGCAACAATTCCACCTGAAGACGTTGTCGGAGATAAAGTTCTTCATGCGAGAGAAACTTAACAACGCTGCAAAGAATTGGAAATGAAGACAGCTGAAGAAATGAGGGGATAACATTGATTGTTACTTTGGTATAGGAAACAGACACACGAAGAAAGACCAACTCACATATATTATGTTTACTCTATAAATATTTTGTCTTGCTTCATTAAATCAGTTGAAACTTCACGCAACCATTTTTTCTGTTATTCGTTCCTGGGGAATTATTCCGCACTTTCTTATCAGATGAGTTGCATTTGCAGTGAATTCGAGAGTTGCTGTTGCAGAATCACAGTTTCATTGTTTGTGGAACCCCACTTTATCTCCACACAGCCATCATTTTCTTAAAAGTGTACCATTAACAATACTCATTCTGATACAGCTCTTTTAAAGACCATTATATTCGATTTTGAACAATTGTCTGTAGAAAATTGCATGGCGCAAAATATGATAATTTGTTAATTTATGGGGAGCGTGTTTTAGATACTATGGTAATTTGTTGACTAATTGTAAGGTAAAATACCACAGTGAATCCCAAGATTGGATGATTACCACGGTTAAAAAGCCATGATAAAAGTATGGTAACAAAATTGTATGCTAATTGCATGAGGCAAAATATGATAATTTATGGTGAATGGTTTGTAGATACCATGGTAATTTGTAGGTTAAAAGTAAGGTAAATACCACGGTGAATCCCAGGATTGGATGAATAACACGGTTAAAAACTATGGTAAAAATATGGTAAAAAAAAAACACAGGTAATTACCATGGTAATTACCACGGTTTTGTATGGTAATTTGTATGGTAATTACCTGTCCCAAAAAACCGTGGTTTTTTTACCATACTTTTTACCGTGGTTTTTTTTTATAAGGGCTTGCTCGCGAGAAACTAACTTGTTTTTGTTATTATTTTCTTGCTATGTTTGTTTATAGTCCTAAATGCCACATACTGTCAAACGTTCAAGTTATTTGAGTAATATTTTATTATATCATTATATTGATAATCTGATATGAAATAAAATACGTTTTACCCACTTTTCCATGCATAAAAGCAAAACATGAAGAAATCTGACGAAAACATCAGTGTTCTGGTACCCCAATTGGCCGCCATTTTGAATTTACCCATGATTCTCTGCTTGGGGGTCATATAAATAGACTCAAAATGACCCTAATATAAAAGGCGGAAAAGTCACGGAGTTTCGGCTCTCAATGTTTTGTCGTTTCGGAGATAGGAGCAAAAAACCGGGGGGGGGGGGAAGTACCCACGCCCCAAGCTAGATAGGGTTAAAAAGTTTGCTAACTAGACGTACATTATGCTCATTAATTCATCTAGATGACGTCAGTGGAGAGGATTATGTATTACAGCAAACTGGAACCAGAACCACCGCTCACGTCCGGGGATCCCCCTCCTCCAACATGGCCGTCCAAGGGTCAAATAGAGTTCAGGAACCTGTCCTTGAGATATCACCAAGACGGACTGTTAATACTGAAAAACATCAACTGTTCAATCAATAACAAAGAAAAGGTAATATCGTATGAAGTATACCACCCTCTGTTGTGAATTGATTGTCACATAAGTGTAATTAAACATTGTATTAACCGATGCATCTTGATCAGTCTGATCCCTTTGCTTTTCGTCACGAGTGAACCGTATGGATAATTTTTTGATGGCGTTTACTGGAAAATGTCTCATTTGTGTGCGACATTAAAAATAAATATCTTTTGCTTCAAGCCAAAACCATCAAATTACATTTTGAAATGAAATATCAATCGCCAATCGACTGACCGTCAACGGTGATTGACCATCAATAAATTTTCGAGGCTGATATTTTAGTAATATGTAAACATCAAGAAAAATCAGATTTTGAAGGAGTTGACTTGAAAAGAAAAAGATATCAAATTTATTACCGTATCACACACAGGAGGTTTTGCTTTGTGGACGTTTGGATGAGCAGCGACATTCTAGTGTAAAAGTGTTCACATTTATACACTGAAATCACATGGACATTCATACACAAGTGGTGATAGTTCAGTTGCCAGTGTCTCGATCGTCACGCATCACCGCAAACAGAAAGGAGTGAAGAACACTGAACCAGTGAGATTCACCGAGCATATATAACCTGGGATTTTGTGGAAGGCAATGGGAAAATGAGCTGATATAACAAACCTATAGTCGACATTTTCGCACCAAACATTTGACTTCTCCAGCCGTTTCGAATAACAATTATTCCCGTTGTTTTCAATAGGAGCCTAGGTATACATGCCCAATGAAACTCGCTATATAGCTGAAATATCGCTGAACGCGCCGTTAAACCTTAATTCTCACTCTCTCCCAGTGAAACTCATTCGTTCGGTGTAGGGCGCCTTCCCTACGCCTGTATGCCCTAATGCGTAACGATCGGAGACCAAGTAAATGGACTATTACATTATACATCAATTGGGCGCTTTGTCTCGCTAATAAATTGGTGAAGCAATTCCTAGAGTTTGGGACAGTGTCAGGCCATTAGATCCACATAAAAATATAATCTAAATTTATACTGATATTCAACTGAAGATATATCGATTAAAACGTGAAACGCCCATTATCAAATTCTGTACATGGGGCTCGTCTTACAAAGCGTACCGGAGCTTACGTTCAACGCAATTGCCACGTTAACATATACCTTCATCATACGTCACCATGGCGGTAACATCATACGTAAGCTATGCACGCTTTGTATGACAGACCTCTGAACCTTATCTACAAGAGCAGCAAGGGCTGTCAACCAGTCAAATCTAAATATGTCTGCGCGAAATTACCACAGCTGAGTCAGTGAGAAAATAGATTGCGAACGTCAATAAACGGCACATTCTAAATAACTAACAAACTATCAAACTAAAGGAACTAATTACTGAAGATTACCCTGTCCCATAGTCTGTACTAATTATGTGTTCAGAAGGTAAACATTGTAAGGTATGGTTCAATTACTGTCGATTCCTTTCAGATCGGTGTGGTTGGTAGAACTGGTGCGGGTAAAAGCTCTCTGATATCAGCACTATTCCGATTGACTGAACCGACAGGAGAACTCAGAATCAACGACATAGACGTGACGAAAATAGGTCTACACGAGTTACGAAGGAAAATATCAGTTATTCCCCAGGTAAGAAAGATTGACCAATGATAGTTTAACACAACACTAAAAACATACACTTGTAATGGACTCCTTGGGTCAATGTAACACTACAGAATCAGCTCGATTCACCATACACTGATGCTCAGCGATTACCCTATCTAGTCTACATGGTGGGCCGATTGCATCTCACAGAAGATTGTATCACGGACCAAAGAGCCGACGTGAAGAGTCGCAGAAAGACATTTTACCAGATTTTTGACATATTGCGACTACATTATATATTCAATTTTCGTCGCAAAGGCTGCTCAATGAATTGATAACTGGTTCAGGGGAAACAAAGGCGAAGTAAAACGTCATTATTTCAGTACACTCATGGCCATCATTTAAATTACTGAAAGGATATCAAGTCATAAATTTTTCATAAACAGCTTTTTAGAATTCCGAGCTACAGAGATAAATTCACGAGAGACATATTACACCGCCTCACCCCACACTCCCCGATTGGATTGGGATATCATCCTGACCTCTATATTTGCAGGATCCCGTGTTATTTGCTGGTAGCCTAAGGCGAAACCTGGACTTTCTATCAGAACATAAGGACTCGGAGCTTTGGCAAGTATTGGCACAGGTATTTCATTGTCTCCACATGAACAGCTGCAAAAAAAGCGCGGCTGCGATACTAAGGCTACGTCCGAGAATCCACCGTATTCTCGGGTATGAATGTGATGTAGCGAGGAACGTTTTCCTGTAGAGTCATATGGTTGCTTTTTAGTCGCCAGACGTCGCCAATTTTTCTCAACTCTTGCATATCGCCCCAATAGGATTGTAACATAACGCATCAGATCCGACACTCTCTCGGATGCTGACATCCAGAAAAGTTATAGAGTCTCTTTCATATAGAATTATAAGCAAATATCAAAAATATATTAGTGTCACCCGTGATGACACTAGCTCTTTTACCCAGCTGATTTTATCAGTGAAAATAGTTTAGTTTATTCCAATGATCATGTTACAGTATTTTTGAATCTCTGCTGTATCCCCAGTGTGCGAGTTATCACAGCGACACAGCTCACCAATTACCAATATACGAGTTGTCAGAGCATTTCCATCATAGCTTTCTAAATTTGTATCTAATACCGCTCATGCCGGTGCTAGAGGCCGTGTGGTCATGTCATCGAAGTTGCCACATGAACAGGTACAATAAAAGCGTACCTGAGATACAACACATATCACGAATCGTTAGATTCTTGGTATGTGCTTTAGAATAGGTTAACCAGAAGACTATACTGTGAAGTCATGTGGCTCTGTCAGTATGTCGGCACCTCTTCCCACTTCCCTTATAAGCCTTGTAATTATATATGTGTGTTTATCCTCTTGTGCTTGAGTGCGTGTGATGCTGATTATTTTTCAATGCAAAGCCTGTAAAACCATACTGACTTTTTCAAAGAACGAAGATTTAGTTTTGGTATGGCGTGTCACATGTTTGCTGCAAGAGAAAAGCATCCCTAAATGGCTTCAAAATATCAAAATAATCCAGGCTCTAGGTTACATATTTCAGTATGGAAATTTCAAGAGAGCATTGGTTACGCCTTTTTGGAATGAAAAAAAATCGTTTTTATTACCGTTACACACAAAGGCGATTTTCTTTCCTTGTAAACATCACATATCCTTCGTATTTATATTTGTCAGGTGCAACTCAAAGACGTCGTGAACTCATTACCAGGGAGTCTATATACAGAGCTGTCTGAAGGAGGCTCTAACTTCAGTGTGGGACAAAGACAACTTCTTTGTCTGGCCAGGACGATTCTTAGACGAAACAAGATACTGGTACTAGATGAAGCTACTGCTAATGTCGATCAAAGGTGATATTTTGAAGTTGTATTATACCGAGACTATTTTATAGTTTCCATTATTGGAATGGATAGTGGGTTTTCTCCAGTTTGTGCAACATTGTAAAGTTGTTATCTTGTCCAACTTGATGGCTTAGACGACTGGATTATATTTTTCGGGACAAAATCATTTAGCCCGTTAACTGTAGGTATAGTGATCTATGGAGTGAGCATTCCAGACTTACTAGCTGTGGTGAAGGCGATATATCTTCTGCAATGAATGCTATCAAATATCTGTCACAACTATTTTACTTACGATAAAAGAGGGAGCAAATGTATCAGAATGACATCATACGCATAAAATCTCGCGAATATTTGTATATTCTATAGGCTCCTAAGTTTGGAATTTTGAGGAATTATATTAAATGCAACGGAAACATCTTGTAAATATTCCCGCTTCAAAAAAAGGTCTCTAGGAAAGTGAAGACCGTACGACGCAGGTGGAATAACTACTTATGTATTCTCCTTTAAAATCACGCCTTTATTACGATAAAAAATGTTCTTTTTCAGAACGGACGAATTAATACAAACAGCAATCAGGGAAAACTTTAAAGATTGTACGGTCCTTACCATCGCTCATCGTCTTGGGACGGTCATGGACTCGGACAGAATTATGGTAAAGGATAAACAATTGTCTTAATGGTTTAAGATATGAATGCGTTAATGCAAAACAATTTAAGCAATGATAATGTAATGAAAATAATATTTGTAGCCCTGCCTTGCTTAAGAAACTTGATTAAAAACCATAACCAACTATGATATGCTGTAATACAACACTGGTCATATGTAACACGGCGGCCAGTGTCAGTAATTCTATTGTTACAGCTCGCTTCCACTGTCATTCAATTATCTTTCAACTTTATGTAAAGCAAGGCACAAGATTAGTATCTGGAAAAAGTTAGGACGCTTTTAACGTTTCATTGGTACAAGGTATATTCCTAATAATGAACGTGTAGTATCGTTGCTGTTCGCTTCGTTTTAAATAAGAATTATCATTCTTCTGGAGACTTGACAGTCATTCTCACGTGCTGATCGTGAGGTCATCAGTACGTGAAATGAATTGTCCCGAAATTGATAGACTCTTGGAATGTCAACAGCTTCTATAAATGATTTGCTATTCTAAACTCACCTCTTGTTTATCCATAGGTTATAGATAAGGGTGTCTTACAGGAATTCATAGACTCTATATAATTTGTTATTCTAAACTCACCTCTTGTTTATCCATAGGTTATAGATAAGGGTGCCTTACAGGAATTCATAGACTCTATATAATTTGTTATTCTAAACTCACCTCTTGTTTATCCATAGGTTATAGATAAGGGTGTCTTGCAGGAATTCATAGACCCTATATAATTTGTTATTCTAAACTCACCTCTTGTTTATCCATAGGTTATAGATAAGGGCGCCTTACAGGAATTTGACACTCCAACTGCTCTCCTGGATAACCCGGAAGGAGGATTCTCAAAACTGATACAGGTGTACGGCACTGACGCCGCGGCTGATTTGAAAAAACATGCTCTAGATTGTCAGGGAAGAAAGATTTTCCAACAAACTGATGGCGATTCTCCAAGCAGTGCGATGTCCGAAGACTGCCAGAGCAATGGAATTGCTCTTCCGTGTGAATCAGCACCTCGTGAAATGAATGGGATAACCAACAAACATAATGGTGAAATCAGTATACCTGAAATTCTCGAAGTAACGCGATTATAAAGATCTCGGCGGAATTTGTTTTATTTATAGTATTTTTACCCCGGAGAAACGGTTCAACTAGATCCAAAGAGCAATAAGGACATGCCAGTAATGACGATAGCCTAGACGGCCTGGATTCTATATAAGCGGATCAGAAATATCAAATCACGAATGGGATTGGACTGAATTCGTTATTTACCCAGATTGAATCAGTCCCGGATCAGGCTCCACCGGTGGATCAGTCCCGGATCAGGCTCCACCGGTGGATCAGTCCCGGATCAGGCTCCACCGGTGGATCAGTCCCGGATCAGGCTCCACCCGTGGATCAGTCCCGGATCAGGCTCCATCGGTGGATGTGATCAAAATGCGCTCAGCTGTTCACCCTATAACCGATTTGCTGGACAGATTTACCATATGCTCAATTTCTAGGAAAGATTTCTTGAACCCTGTATAACATCTTATATTCAACAATATGGGTCA